>JANTPZ010138767.1:0-21940 GCA_025593235.1 Vachellia pachyceras
GTGTGTGAACAGTGTTGAGCGGTCCAACCGCCCAACTCGGCGGGTTGGGCGGGTTAATGCCAACCCGGCCGGTTGAACCGGCCAACGCTGAGTCAAACCGTTGACCGGGTTGACTGTGGTTCGGACCGGTCAGTCCGCCGGTTCAGCGGTTCACCGGTCGGACCGGCCGGTCCGAACCGGTTTTTCGAACAGTGGTGTTTGCAAAGCTTATCATTTTCTGGTTTGGTTCAGGAGAGCGTTTTCACATTAAAAAGAAGAAAGAAAAAGAAAAAGAAAACGAAGAAAGAAAAAAAAAACTCTTTAGCGAGCACAGCTATTCCGCACTCTTGTGCTCCATCCTTCCCACTGGAAGTCCTGCTTCATTTCGATCTATTCTGATCTCCCAACCGGTGAGTCCAGCCTCTCTTTGTCGTCAAAGGATTTCATCTCGTGATCTTGATCACCTACTTTACTTTTTCTATTTAATCCCTATTCTCTGCGTAATCTCTAGGTTTATGGTATTTCCCTCTGATTTGCACATAGCTTTGTTTTTCATTTTTGTCGTTCTGTTGGATTATGATACTTTTTCTTCCATTTCCAGATTAGTACTGTCACAATCCAGCCCCAATGATTATTAATTAATCCTTTATGCGATAATTTTGATCTTTTTGTTCGAAAAATCGTTCTAGTCCAATAAAGGTCCTTCCTCATCTCCTTACGTAGATCACGTCTCTGTGAATGCTTTCGATCCTTCCACTTTCTCCTCTCAATTATCTAATTTTTGCACTGCTGGCGAGTGGATGTCGTTAATTAGATATTCTCGTTGTGAGCGAGAGGGAAATAAAATGAGAGCTTGATCTGTGAGTAATGGAGTAGCTTATGGAGTATGATTTCAAATTATGTAAATGATTTTTGGCCTTTTTGTTGTGTTTCATTCACTCTTTTAGGAGAACTAAGTCATATGCATTTTCCCACTGTCTGTGACATCTCATCGAATATGACTTATCATTCATTGGGGCTTTAGAAACTCTGCTTATGAAATTGGTAATAGTGGTTTGTATTGTGTTTATTTAGTTATTTGGATAAATTTGTTGTCTTAGTATTTGTTGTTCCCCAGAAAAGCTTAATTTTGAAGCTTCACATCATTTTGTGACTGTTGAAGTTTGAGTTGTTGGCGTTTCTACTTACGTTCTAATTTGGTTTCATTAGCAGTGGGATAATATTTGCTTGAAGTGATCATTTTCCCACTTCCTGTGACAGTTTAGTGGAGAGATCACCTTACAAAGTAATTTCTGGACGATTTTCCAGTGCAAGTGTATTTTATTAATATTTTCTTTTGGAATACACTAGTGAACTTTTATAATCAGATCTCTTAATAGAGAAATACCACCAATCGCTCTGACCTTTGTTGGGCATAGATCATGTCACTGTTAATATCACATACCTATAGAGTACACAGGCGTGCGAATCAAGCATAAACATGACTGTTGTTTTTTGTTATATATGAAGGGGTTATAATAGTACAAGGGAGTAAATGGCCTTGGTGACAACTGCTGAAGTATGTGATGCAAATCCTCAATTAATTTTGAGTGGCGAGCTTCGGGCCCTTCAGCCAGCATTTCAGATTTACGGCCGTTGACAGGTGTTTTCAGGACCTATAGTTACACTGAAGGTATTTGAAGACAATGTGTTGGTTCGTGAACTCCTTGAAGAAAAAGGTAATGGTAGAGTTCTTGTTGTGGGTGGGGGTGGGAGTTTGAGGTGTGCAATATTGGGTGGCAACCCTGTAGTACAAGCACAAAACAATGGATGGGCAGGTATAGTTGTGAATGGATGTATTAGAGATGTGGATGAGATACATGGTTGTGACATTGGGGTGCGAGCTCTTGCTTCACATCCCATGAAAGCCAACAAGAAAGGCATAGGGGAGAAGCATGTTCCTATTACTATTGCTGGGACCAGGATCTGCGATGGTGAATGGCTTTATGCAGATACCGATGGCATTCTCATCTCCCGCACTGAGCTATCGGTTTGATTCCGCTCAATAATTTATGCATTAAGCAGGGCCATGGGTTACTGCTTATTCTGGTGTACTTTCTTTGCTTATGTTCATCCAGTTCCCTTGGAAAAAAAAGTAGACTCTTACACTGGCTCTTACACTGGCCACATATGATTTTGAATTATTTCCACATGTTATACTATTATGATCTATCAATGGTTTTGATTGGTGTTATTGGAACCTGCATCTAAATTTATACTTGCTTTATTTTGGTTCTATGGTTTCTGTGATCCATCCTGTACCAACTAGATTTGATCTGTTAAAATGACTCAAAAATACAATACTGTTTTAACATGCCAATGCTACGAAGGGGGTTAGAAACCAAACAAAATGCTAACCCCGATCCTTTATATAAGACCCAATTGATTAATTTGTAGAGATTAAGGAAGTTGAATAAATTACTTAATTATAATATATTTTAGATAATCTCTATAAAATACTTATGTGTATTATTAGATTAAGTCTATAGGTTATACAGATTAGTTTCAAGAAAAATAATAAATATAAATACTTTAAAGTAATTTATTTAATTTTTTATTTAATTTTTAATGTTTAATTTCTGTATTAAGGACATGAAGTAGTTATCTTGGAGTCCCAGTGGGACTTCCATGAGAGCTTCTCTCAAATGTTGGCTTGCTACCAGATGAAGCTCCCTGCCTTGAAATTTTGGATTAGTTTTCTCTTAAGTAATTTTATGTTACTCGAGATAAGTATATGATAGGAATTTTATCTTAGCTTACATAAAAATGCTTATTTAATTTATTCTGTCAGACATCCATAAAGTTTGACCGTAAATAGCTGCTGTGAGGATAATATTAATGTAAATTGTTTTGTTTCTGAATGAAATGGTGTGTGCTTGCAATTTTCAATGGTAGACAATTTATTCCAAGGTCGTTTTCTTTTTGACATGGATACGTCTGATAAATGCTTTTATATTTCAAATTGTTCTGTCCTGTGATTGCTTGAAAGCCCAAATATAACCCAAATGACACTGAATTTAAATAAGGGGAGAATGCGTAAAAGTCTTGTGCATGTTATATTGCACATGATCTTAAAGCCTGGGAGATGTTGGCTTTACGGATATTAAAGTAACTATAATTTACTTCCCTGTGCGATGTTCGGGTAGATTTCTTTTATTGTATTAAAAAAAATATTATATCATAATCACCGTCAATACAATATATCTAAATAACTGCCCCCAATACTGTCACAACAAAGTTAACATTTAATGTTGTAACAAGAAAGTTAACATTGAATGGTAAATGAACAACTATGAACTTATTGCTTAATAACCAAATGACATGTAATTACATTGAAAGCATTTTGCTTACCACTTGAAACTGCAAATATCAAATTGTATCCCACAAATAAAATTTCCCTACAACCATTTACATTCATACAACTTTAACCATTTACATTGTATCATTAAACTTACATATAATTGACCATCGGTAGATTAATATTTTTGCTACAACAGCAATCTAATGCCAACACAAATTTTCTTCTAGTTTAAGGGAAGAGAACTCAGATTTCGTGTTCTAGAACGCCTTGGAAGAGGGGTCCTCGTGCAGAGTGAAAGATGAACAGAGCAGTTTAAAATTTGTGGTAGGAGCATTTTGAAATTGCTCTGGAGACTAGATGCATTAAATGCAGAGACAGTGACCTGAGCAAGAGAGATCAACGGAGAATGCATGCAGCCCGATGATCCTTATGAACAGTGATTCTGTCTGGAGCTGTGAGGAAGCCGTGTAAAGGTGATTGGCTTGGTGGAAGAGATTTTAATGTTTAGGTTGATTAGTTAGGAAGGGCCATGGAAGACGAATTTTTTTTGCTTCAATAAGAATGACTTACATGGCTTGGGGGGATATGCTTCCCACTGAGAAGGTCAAGCAAAAGAGTGCCACATCTATATATTACACTTTCTGGTGTTACTCTCCCTACCTAACAAAAGATCTATAATTAAGAGGTCCTGAATCAATCAATCCTTGCAAAATATCAAATGTAAAAACCTGTAACTTTCAATGCATCCATTCTCTCGCAGAGCAGAAAATATGCTATAAAAGGACCAGACAAAAAACTATGAATGGATATTTCTCAAATATGATTATGAACAGAGCACTTTACTATATTAGGCATAATGATTTATTCATTAATCTAAATTTATACAGAACAAAATTTTATGTGGAGGGAGAAATTGAAATTTCATGAAGGTCATGCAAGCAATTAGTAAGCCATTGTTCAAGTATGGGTGTCCATATTTTTAGTCTATCCTAACTGACATGCAGTCGTAATGTTGTGCAGAGGAAAGTTTGATTTGAAGCAAACCACCAGCTTGGCCTAGTCAGACACTTCATTCAGTAAAACCAAAGCACATAAAACACATCAAATTTTAAGTACGTGATATCATAAAAGAAATAGTAAAGAAACTACTAACCAGATCCTGCATTTTGTTGCGGTAGTACTCAATCTTCTCTTTAGAATCCAAGATCACGTTGTCAGTTACTTCATCCTACACAAACAAAAATCATATATATACAAGCATACACGTGTAAATTGGCATACACGTGAACATGCACACGTGCAATTTTAAAAACCTCTCAACAGATGCAAAAAACACCACTTGTATATTGAACATACAAAAAACATATCTCGAAACATGCTTTGCACTTATGGCAGCAGCAGGATTCAAGTGACTGAAAAATGTTCAACTTCAGTAAAACTATTTTGTTTCTTTTTTCATTTTCTCCATCAGTAATCCTACGGTTCATGTTGTAAATTGATTCATAAAATGGAAGACAGAAAGCAAAGGAAAAAACCTTTTTCATTCCAGTTGTTGCCTCAATAGGCTCTGAGTTTACTTTATCCCACTTCCCATTATCAGTTTGGTTCAAAAAGGAGTCCTCCAAGACAAGAGCACCAGACTTTTGTTGATTAGGTTGCTTCATGCCATCATCCACTCTGGAAGGAGCTCCTTGAACTGGTGATCTTGAAACAGTTAATCGTACCACTGGCTAAGCACCTGCCATCACTGGTTGTTGCTGAAAACCTTGTCAAAAATAAGTAGCAAAAGAAAAATTCAAGAGATTGACTCTACAATAAAGATAAAGCAAAAAAAAAAAAAAATTGAAGGAAGCAAATTATTGTGAGAAATACCTGGACCCATACCCCAAGCTGAATTTCCAGATGCAATTTTTGGCTGGCTGGTCATAGACAGTAGCGTCTCGTCATATAATAAATTATTTGGAAGATAAGGTGGAAGAGTGCAACCTTCCTTATACCGCTCCATCAAATAGAGAGCATAGCAAAACTCCCTCAAAGAAAGCATGCTATCATTATCCTGATCAGATAAGTCCCACACCTTCTTCAAGACCTCTGTAGAAAGGCCACAAATGTGTAATAAGCATTACTTATCAGATAAATTTAAAAAATATATATCCCAAAGTCTTGTCCAACATGTTAGTGTAGGATTTGATAAAGAGGGGGGTGAATTGGTCACTTTAAAAATTTAAAGCTTAAAACACAAAAGTAAGAACAATGTCACCGAGAGAGAAAAGGAAAGATGAACACGGAGATTTATCCTGGTTCGGTCCCTCTGACCTACGTCCAGTCCTCAGAGCGCCTCTAAGCTTTGTAATCCACTAATCACCAATAAATCAGGCTCACCAGCCTTTACAATGGAGATTCTCACTACCCCTTACAAGAAGCAATGAAACAGAGTCTCACACTCTCTGTTTTCTGATCAAATCTCAACCCAACAAATTCAAGGTCCCAACCTTGAATATCTCTCAGATTTACAAAGGAATTGAATGATACAAACTCTCTTGAAGAGTGGATAATGAAATCAATGAAGTTCTCAGGAATAATAAATGTAATGGCAGAAGGTAGTTCACGCAGTAATGGCGTATAATAAATTTTGTCGTTGTTATTTTTTTCTGTCTTTAAAGTTTCCTCCTTTTATAGAAGAGTAATCAGCATATATCCGTTACTCAGGTTTGAATATCCGTTAGAGAGAAGCTTGTGTCCGTTACTCTCATCGGCTGTGGTTGTTGAACGTCATAAATACTTCATTAATGCTTCAACTGTCGCGCCGGAGTTCATTAATTGCTCGTCTTCATTCCTCGGACTGCTTGACCTATTTAATGAATATTCTGCAAGGCATTTATCAGGGCAGGTAACGTTTGAAAAATATAGACATGAAATAGGAAAGTTTCGGGGAAGACTAGGTTTAGCTGTCATGGCAGAAGTGTGTCAGAGGAAGCATACTTCGAGTTTCTCTTTACAATACTCGAGTGTTAGATAGTGAAACCAATGTAAATTTGAAAAATTTGAAACTTTGTAAATCACTACTCGAGTGTTTTGAGTCAATACTTGAGTGTTTACAACACTTCTACTAAATACTCAAGTGTTCTGCTTCAAGTATTCGCTTTTGTGAAGAAGAAAGTTCAATACTCGAGTGTTGTAAAATAAACACTCGAGTGTTCACAAAACTTTCAGCCAAAACTCAAGTGTTCTGCTCAGAGTGTTGTGTTTGTTTTGAAAATAATACTCGATACTCGAGTATTGTAAAAACCAATACTCGAGTATTTACAACACTTTCACTCAAAACTTCAAGTATTCAGCATAGAGTGTTGAGCCAGTCTAAAAAGAACTCGATACTCGAGTATTGTAAAATCAATATTCGAGTGTTGGCAATACTTTCAGTTAAAACTTCAGGTATTCAGCACAAAGTGTTGCACCCGTTATGAAAAGGAGCTCGATACTCGAGTATTGTAAAATCAATACTCGACTGTTGGCAACACTTTTAGTCAAAACTTCAGGTATTCAGCACAAAGTGCTGCACCCGTTATGAAAAGGAGATCGATACTCGAGTGTTGGCAACACTTGATTTCAATACTTGAAATTTTCATGAAAGCATTCAGTTTTAAAACATTTTAAATGCCAATACTCGAGTGTTTCAAAACATCGCTCGAGTTTTGTCAATACTTCAACCTAATACTCAAGTTGTTCATTCAAAGTGCTCACAGTACTCGAGTATTCATAATCACTACTCGAGTGTTATCAACACTTTCTCCAAAAACTCAAGTATTGTCTGAAAGTATTTATTTTTAACACATGAAGAAGGTTCAATACTCGAGTTTCACATCACAGCACTCGAGTATTTCCAATATTTTCACACAAACTTGTTTATTAAAGCATAGAACTCGAGTAATTCAAAATCAACAATTAGTCAATAACAATTTAAGCTTTATAATTCCTGAAATCATTTTGTTATCATCAAAATATGGTATCAACAATCTCCCCCTTTTTGATGATGACAAAAACTTTATAAAATCAGGATGAGGAATTATGAGCTTAAAATTTTCAAAAACTTAGATGCATCCATAAAGAGATAAGTAATATGAATCAGTCAGAAGTCATATCATCCAAAAGTCACAAGATCATATAAAAATTCAATACATGAAAATAAAGCATAAAGGCACATCTAATTTTTTTCTCTCCCTTTTTGGCATCAATCAAACAATGGGTGAGAGAGGAGGAGAAGGAACTGGATCAGATGATGGCTGAGGCTCACTGGAAGGATCAGAGGGAGCCACTGAAGTCAGGGGAGGTGCAGGTATGGGCTGAGGCTCTAGGTTCAAGATGGAGGATGAAAAATCAATCATGGCTAATACAGCATCAGTGGGAGGATCCTCAGGTGACTGAGATGGAGGAGGAGGAGGTGGAGCAGAGGTAGAAGCCTGTGAGTCTCTGATAAACTGCTCTATGGATGATACCCTGCTATCCAAGCCAGCCACTGAACTCTGTAAAGCATCAAACCTCTCCAAGCAAAGTACCCAACCAAAAATTGGGAATGAAATTTTGTCCTCTTCTCTCCCTCCCCCACTCTCTAACTCTGACAGATAGACGCCGACCCAAAACCTTTTTCCCTTATCTTTCAGTACCAGAGGCTATCTAACGGAGAACCATTCCGACGTTTCCTTCGCTTCCCCGGGAAGAGAATGGCTTCATGAAAGAGGAGAGATTCCAGGATAAGGTTCCTCGTGCAGGATAAGGGAAGAGAACTCAGATTTCGTGTTCCAGAACGCCATGGAAGAGGGGTTCTCGTGCAGAGTGAAAGATGAACATAGCAGTTTAAAATTTGTGGTGGAAGCATTTTGAAATTGCTCTGGAAACTGGATGCATTAGATGCAGAGACAGTTATCCAAGCAAGAGAGATCAGCGAATAATGCATGCAGCCCGAAGATCCTTGTGAATAGTGATTTCTGTCTGGAGTCGTGAGGAAGCCGTGTAAAGGTGATTGGCTTGTGGAAGAGATTTTAATGTTTAGGTTGATTTGCATTATAATCTCTCTATTTCTAAATATAAGATTTTATTTACAATATAATTTATATTGTAAACGAGGCTATATATTTAAGATTGGAGGGTGTGATATTTATTATTAAATTGTTATATTGTGCAATAGTATTTTTTTTCTAAAGATAGAAATATTATTTTATCATATATATATTTTTACTCTAAAAAATTTACAATAAATGTTTTATGATGTACTCTATCAATATATATAATTAAATCCCTATTAAAGGCCATGTTTGGTAACACTTCTGGGAGCTTAAAAGCCCATTCAACAATGTTTTTTCACAAAACGAGATAATCTCCTTTACATATTTACCTCGACTTACGTAAAAGCACTTCTCCACCACGTTTCCAAATGGGCCCATCATATATTAATAAGTCATAAATAAATATACAACCACCTTTAAATTCTTAAGGATAAAATAAAATGTACTAAATTTTTTTATTTAATACTAAGGGCTCAATAACCCGAAGGGGTAATACTTGTGTTTTTAATCAACTTAATCTCATCAATTTTTTGAAAAATTGCATAATTTTTATATGATTCAAAACCTATACTTTTAGTAAAGTTGATATAACCTTAAATAAACTGTAACTGCAGTATGCCACAACACTATTATTTATTGTGAAATAACACTTTTTCTCTTTATTCTAATTAATTCTCTTCGTCTGTGTTTGGTCAAGGCATTAAAGGGGATGATTTAAATTATGGCAACTATCCCACCAAATCCCATTGCCACACATTAACCAAGTGAGGAGGTTCTACATAGAAGAGAATGTATGGAAGAATCCACATCACACTATTAGAACAATATTTATTTAGACTGTCATTTTTAAATCGCATTTAGATAATAAAGTTTAAAAAATATTATCGATGATATTTTGTAAATAAGAGTATAAAATTTCTTGATCCCTAAGTAGTCTGATCAAAGAAATGAAAACTCCTTTTCGTTACAGTATAGCCATACATTTCTCAAACTCACTCATCGAGGGGCCCAGTAATATCTCTCGACTAATGTGAGGGACAAATCCCATCTTGATCACTCATATTCCTCCACATGAAAACCCTTAAGCCTGATTATAACCTTTATCATCACCCGGTCAAATGTGACTTTTGACTAGGTCAAAGTTTAGTGACTTTCATGCAGGAACCCATGATGATCTCAGGTCAAAGGGCATTGTGACATGATCACATATGAGATAAGCTAATGACTTAATCCATTCATCTTTCTCATATGTAAATGTTTCTCTATTTTCTTATTTCCCTCTAACACTTAAGAAGGAAGATGAAGAGGAGGAAGAAGAGGGAACAATAAGAGCAAGGGCTCGTGGCTATATTTTTTTTAACGACACCTTTTTAGATTGTATGTGTGGTCATGCCATCTAAAAAAGTAATCTTTTAGACTGCATACTGTAATATCCACCCTTTATTGTAAACATGAAATAAAGGCCAAAACCGATAGATATGAGATAAGATAGTGTCCATAAATGAAAGTACATAAAGAGAAGATGTCAATGGACCAAGAGACCCTGGTCAATTTAGTCCCAAGGCTTTGAAATTACTGAGAATATAAGCCAGGGACATAAATGTCATTAAGTATAAAGAGCAAGGGCAATATGGTCATTGGATAAAAAGGGCCAAACCAGTAGTCAGAAGTCAAGTTAAAACCCACAGATAGAAAGAGCAAAAAAAGTTGATGCCGATGGGTTGAATAACCCAAAGTTAGACCTGGCTCAGCGGGAGAAATTTTATGAGAACTCCGCAGTTAAGCGTGCTCACCCTGGAGTAATCTCAGGATGGGTGATCTACTGGGAAGTATGCAAAGGTCATTATACAAAAGATCAAGGGCGATAAAGTCAAGGGTGAAATGGGAATTATGAAAAGTTAGACAGTGTAAGAGCATTTTGGGCATTAAGAGAAAGTGTAAGGGCATTTTGGTCATTTGACAAAGTCAAGGTAAAAAAGTCAACTGTTGACCAAAATATCAGAAAAATTCATAGAGGCCCAAAACATATAGCAGAACTCACTGATTGACAGAGATTCGACTGATTGTTGAAAATCGGCCTAGAATTTTATTTATAGAATTTTGAAGATTTAATGGCCGAAGATAATTATTTAAGGTATCAAGAGACCTTAATCAGTTGAGTTAAGGGCATAGAAAAATTCAGTGAATTTTATAGTATTTAATAAAATTATTGTCCAGTATACGATTAAGGCGATTTTCCCGAAAATCGGGAAAAAGACCCGAAAATCCTCGAAATATAATTTATTTCAAAAATTAATTTTTTAAAATCTAGAGGGCATTTTGGGAAAAGAAAAAGGGCTAGAGTATCAGTGAAAAATGTAGAAATTTTTAAAGCCCTAAAAGTATTTTGCCCTTCGATTGTTCGTTTTCAGGGATTTTAGACAGGATGAAATAATCCTATAAAATTTGAGGAAATCAAGGGGTATTTTGGGGATAATAAATTCATCATATTCAAGAGGAAAATATGGAGATTTAATGAGGAAGAAAACATCTCCAAAAAAGTAGAAAAAGATTTACCGGAATAAAGTTACTTTTACCGATGAAAGTTGTAATCGGTAGAAGTAACCGAATGGTAACCGGTTTGGTTAATGTAACCAAGGCTTCCAACATATTTTTACACCCCATGTGCAGCCCCATCATGACACTTTTGACTAGCCAATAATATGGAAGCATGTGTGGGAAGAGGTAGTGAAATTGTGGCCCTTGGATTAACCTCCTTAAGTAAGATGAAATCTTGGCCTTCCATCTCATTAAATAGGATTTTATAAACACTTTTACCCCCTCCATTTTCTGCACATTTGCTGCCATCTTCCTCTGCCCCCATGAGAGAAAATGACGCCATGAACAAGCACAAGAAGGAAGGAAAGTTTCAAGAAAACTCAAGGTAAATGGTTCTCTCATGCAATCTTGCACATATTCTTAATCCTTGGAGCTTCCTCTACCTTTCTATCGGTTTAGATTTTTGGTTTTGGCTCTCTTTTGGTGGCTGGAAAGTTAGGGTTCATGAGAGGAAAAATGAGAAAGAGTGGGATTTAGAGAAAAAGATTGATTGTAAATCACTCCTTACATGATAAGGAGTTGATTGGTGTATGATTTGTGTTGATTATTGTTGTATTTGGAATTTTGGAATCTCAAACCCTAAGGGGAGATGCTGCCCAAATTCATATTTGATGTAGAAGAGTTGTATTCAAGCTATATAATCCATGGAAATGAGTTTGGGATCAAGAATATATTGGTATATGTGTTGAAAGTTTGAAAAATCACAATATGGCATTTATGTGTGTGATTTCGGTCTGACCTGGAAGTGGATGAAGGAATATTGTTTTGATGATTTTGATGCTTCCAATGACTTTAAAATGAGATTTTGTGTAGGGTAAAAGTGAGCCCAAGTTTTGGGAAGCATTAGAAAACATCAAAGACAAGTTTTGATGTCTTAGGGCTTATGTAATCCAAAGAGAAGTTCAAGGGAGTTTTACATTGATTTTGGCCTTGGCAATGGCTTATGTTTAATGTCCATAATGTTGTGCATTGTGTAGGCAAGGGTTTGATGCAAGGAATTAAATTTTCATGCGATCAAGAAAGCATCAAAATTAAGGGAAAGTTAAGAGCAAAAGGTAGCAAGACATTCTAACCTTAAACTTAACTACTTTGAAAATGTGTATGAAATTATGCATGACTTGTATTGAGAATTTATGATGATTGAAAGTGTGAATATGTGCTTTTGTATGTTATGACCATATGCATTTAATTGTTACATGTTGCACTTTTATGAATTCACACTTATCTTGAAAGTTGTCATGCAATTTTTACAAAGTGTGTTAGAAAGTTTTGCTATTGAGATTTCCAAAAATCTCACCCTCCCCCACTAACCATTTTAGGTGGAAGCTTATCAAAGAGTAAGGAGAAAGTCTATGATGCTTGAAGCAACATTTACATATGTGAATGAATATGGATTTTATGATGTAAACTTTATGTTATTTTGCTTAAAGATTGTAATTGTGACACGTAAATTAAACTCATGCATGTATGATGGACATATGGTAACTAATGTATGCCATAAGAATACCTAATTACATAGGTTATTAGGATCAAGAAAGGTTTAGATATCAATATGTGGAGTTATGAAGTTAAGAAAAGGTAAATTTGGCTAAGTGTTAATAAGTGAAGTTGGTCAAACCTCATACTTTAACCTGTCGTGAAACAGAGTAAATGGAGTCCAAATGAGTTGAAATTTGTCAGAAAAATAGTTCACATTGCAAGCTTAAAAATAAGCCAAAGAACACTAGATTTGGAATTTTTAGTCAAGCCAAAGAACATTGCAAGCCAAAAAAAAAAGCTTAAAAACAAGTTCAAAACCTTTGTTTGCCATCTAAAATCATTTTTTATGCAGTTTAAAAACCAGTTTTTGCACTAGTGGCATCTTTAGTGATGGGAAGTAGGAGGAGGGTTGCACTTTTGAGATGCCATGGTCAAGAGCTTTAGTACGATGGTCTAACGAGGCTAGGTAACTATGTGGATGTGACTCCTTTTTACACTTCATGGACCAAGATTAACCCCATAGGAGGAGGTTCTACGATTATAGAAATTATCAACATGGGGTTCTTGTTTCATGTCAATGATGGGCATGATTTTTTGTTTTTGTTGGTATGATATAAACGTGATGGAAAAATTTGCAGGATGAAAGCTTTGGATTTTTCCAATGGCATGATGATGAAATGGGTTTGAGGTTGATCGAGGTGATCAATGACTTACTTAGACATGTGGATAGATTGTATAATGAGGACATGATGTGATATCTGTTTTTACTGTAATTTGAAATAAAGGCTAAACCAGCAGTTATGGCTTGAGTCTAGGTCCAAAGATATGTAGTATAGAAAAATATGAAGGTAATGAACCGAAAAGATCACGGTCAACCTAGCCCTAATTTACTGAATTCCATTAGAACTTCACAGTTAAGCGTGCTTGGCCTGGGGAAATGACAAGATGGGTGACCTTTTGGGAAGGACCTAAATGCCATTAAAAATAAAGGCAAAAATGGAATTTAAAAAAGGTAAGGGCATTATGGTAATCAAGGGCAAGTGTAAGGGCATTTTGGTCATTTGCCCAAAGTCAAAAGTCAACTTGGTCAAAGTTTGACAAAAAATATCAGAAAAATTTATAAAGACCCAAAATGTAGAGAAAAAGTCATTGGTCAGTATGTGAGGCCAAGTTTCAGTTAAATTGACTTAGATTTCTGTTGAGAGAATTTTGAAATTCATTTAATTTTTGACATTTTTATTAAATAATTAGCCAAAAGTAATTATTTGAAGTACCAAGGACCTCAAACATCTCATCTCAAAGTAGGGAAAAGTAGCTTGGAATTTCTTGTATTTTATAAAATTGTTGCCTAGAATACGAGAAAAGCGATTTCTCAGATCTGAAGGAAAAGACTCGGAGAAGCCCTGAATTGGGTTTTTCTTTAAAAATTAATTAAAAATATTATGGGAAGCCTTTTGAGAAAAGAACATGTGTGAGAATCTCAGTATTAATTCTGGGAATTTTTGGTGGCCTCAAATCTAGTTAACTATCGGTAAGTTGCTCTATCGGTGTTGTGAAGTAAAGTAACTTTATAGAAATATAAAGTTTTCAAAAAGTAGTATTGCCATGATGAGTCTTGCCACTTGTTTTAAGCGTATTTGAAGGGTAAAAGTTGTCATAATTGAGGTTAAACAAGTAGTAGAATTTATTAGAACATAGTTACTTTATCAGTGTAAGTTGTACTAGATCTTAGACACTTGGCACCATGAGATAAAAGCTGATTTTCCTCACCATTTTGGCAGCCAATAAATCAGTTTTTGGGCAAGAAAAATCACCTTTTGGGCAGGCCAAATATGAGCCCTTGGATCAACTCATTAAAGCAAGATTTCATCTCAACCATTGATCTCAGTTCCATGTGATTTAAGTGGCATTTCTCCTACATTTTCCTCACCATTTCACCGCCACTTTTAGCTGGAAAAAGAGAAGAGAGTGATGCCATTTTTCAGCAAGAGGAAAGGAAAAAGTTCCAAAAACTCCAAGGTAAGTTGGGTTCTCTTGCAACCCTTAGCATCTTTGTGATCCTTGGAGCTTCCTCTACCTTTCTATTGGTTTAGATTTTTTATTTTGGCTCTTTTTTGCTTGCTGGAAAATTAGGTTTTGGTGAGAGAAAATGAGAAGGAGAGGGATTTAGAGCAAATAGTTGTTACCAAACAACTCTATGCAAGTTAAGGAGTTGATTGGTGTGTGTTTTGTATTAGTTTGATGGTTGTATGATTTTGGGAATCATGAAACCCTAGGGGAGATGCTGTCCAATTTTCTGTTTGAAGGGAAAGTGATGTTTTGATGTTAAATAATGCATATCAAAAGATAAAAGATCAAGATTATGTAATTGCATGCAATAGAAGTTGAAAAAATCATCTTGCTTCCAAGTGTCCTATTTCATCCAGACCTGTATCAATGGTAAGGAATGAGTTTTTTTATGATTTTAATGCTTCCATTGGCTTTAGAATGAAAAATTGTGTAGGGTGAAAGTGAGAAAATGATCTGGAAAGCATGGGTATTAATTGTGATAAGTTAAGAGCTTTATGGCTCTTGTATGGTTTTTGGTGTGATATATGACTTGAATTGGCTTGTTATTAATAGCCATGATATTATGTTGTGTATAGGAAAGTGAACTACCAAAGAACTCTTTTGGAAGGATAAGAAAGAGAGTTTTCAAATTCAAGAACAAGTGGAAGAACAGGTAGCAAGAACTACTAACTTTGAACTAATAGGTGCTTTGATAATTGTTTGTGATTTGTGTTTTATTGTAAGACAAAAGTATGATTTTTGAACATGTAATGGAGTGTTATTACTATGTTTTGGTTATATGCAAAGTTACTAGTAAATTTAATATCTCACATGTTCATACATATGCAAGCAAGTGATTGAACTATATTTCTTTATTACTTTTGCTTGAATTTCCAAAGCTTTTAATGCAATTTAAAGGGTTTCATGGAATGGAGTTCATTGCATGGAATTTCTGACCCAGCGAATTGTTGGGGTTTTTATTACGAAACTATTATTCTTCCTTATCATTTGTGAACTATGATAGCCTGAACCATTTTCAAGGGGAATTCATCATCAAATAGCTTTTACATTTCATCTCTTGATTTTCGTTGCATTCCCATAATCCAAAAAGCCAAAAAGAAAGTTAGTTTTACATATTCCTTTACCATTCTAGTTTTACAACCAAACACCAGCTTTCTTTCCTTACAGTGAATATTACAGTAAGTTAATTAGACTAGTTGCTCATGAGGCTCCGTAGAGAACGACCCTGGGGTTGCACCCTATAGTGCAATCCTTGGAAATCACAAGTGTTTTGATTCATTTCCAAGGCCTTTGACAACGACAATTTCATAGTTCCATGGTAACCTCGCATTTGCTTACAATTTCTACACCATATGTCACCGTGAGACCGATTTATTCATCAATTTTCAGGGGATTAGGATAGCTCATTCGATTAACTGCGGTACCATTTGAGACCATTCCGACCTGCCCATAAGTGAGGAGGACTACTTTATTAGTTCTATGAGTGACTTCCCCCAGGACTAGATAGCTGCTACCTTGTGTGAGCTAGGGAAAGGGTGGTCATCGATCCGAGTGTCACCCTGAGACCAAACCCTTTATTCACCTCGTTTGCAGCAACAACTTTCCAACCAACCATCTTGCCCACCTGCCTAAAAAGCAGGCCCTCTGCATCTATCTGCTAATGCAGGTGATCCGACTACACCACAGATTATAAAACTTTGTTGTTGTCTAGCCTTGAAAATGAATCAAAATATTTGTGATTTCTAAGGATTGCACAGGGTACAACCTTAGGGTCGTTCTCTCCGGAGCTTTGTCTACCACTAGACTTCAGCTTGTGTTTGAGTTAGTTTTGCAAATGAATGCTATTTTTGATTCAAAAAACTATGTACCTAAAGGCTGAATACAAAATAGAATTTCTTTTTAGTATTTTTGAATTATGAGGAAGTAGAAAAATAGAATTAAGGTGTAAAAGTGTTTGATGGTGGATTCCCTCTTGAAAATGAATGTGGTCATCATAGTTCGCAAAAGATTAGGGAAAACATTAGTTTTCGCACTAAGTTTCGTAATGAAAACCCCAACAACTCGCTGGGTCAGAAATTCCATGCAATGAAATCCATTCCATGAAACCCTTTAAAAACACTTAGTGTGTGTACGGAAATCACAAGGTGAAAAATTCAACTCAACACTTCATTGCCTCTAAAATCAAGCACAACTAGGAAGATAGAAGAGAACAACAAAGATTTCATTGAATATGTAGAAGTGAGACTTCACTCTACTATGTCAATCACAAAACAAGTTCAATACACAATTAATCCAAGTTTAAGATTGATGATGGGGGTTGCGAATAATAATGATGAAAAGAAATCCTTAAATACACAGCACCAAAGAAAACTAAACATATTAGTGCATTTGCAACACTTTAGAGAAATTCATGTTTAGACAATATACTACTTTTCTCTTTATTTTTCTCTTCTTCTCTTCTTCTTCTCTTTTTTATGTGTGTGTATATATATATATATATATATTTCTCTTTTTTCTTGAAGAAAAAATTACGAACCACAATTTGATCAGAATATGCTTGCATATATAAAAAGAATGTAGTCCCCAAATGCTGGTTTTCAAGAGTGAATGGCTAAAAAGGGTGATAATGGTTAAGTAATGAAGGATTTGTGTTTGGTAAAATGGACGGTTTTGAAATGAAGGCCCCTATCACTTTCACAGAATATTGGATCATAAAGCTTTGATTAAGAATTAAGACAAGTTTTAGAGAGATTATAAATCAAGACAAACCCTTACTAATCAAATGAAATTAGGCCCAATTATCCTCACGACAAGGTTAACGTCTTAATTAACAGTCTCAAGAATTTAAAAATGCAAAGAGTCAATTCAAAACTGCGTCTACTCTTATCATTTGCTAATAGCTCAAAAACGCAATTAACCAAAATCTTTATCCTTTAAAATCATGCATCAACTTCCCAATGTATTGTTTATGAAAATCATGGTCCCATATGTTCAGGAGTGTTAAAGGCATAAAGCTGAGATGAACCTTTTATTTTAAAATTCAAAACCTAAAATTTTTTTATTTTATTTTTTATTTTGCACTGAAATTTCACCGCGGCGAAACTCACCCGAGAGGTGAGTTTCTTTATTTTGACAACTTACGCCGCGGTGAACAACAAAGTTGGTCGCGACTTAAACTGTCTGAGAGCAAAATTTGTAGTTCAAAACCTCTGGAAAATAAAAAAATTTTACAAAAAGTTTAGGAAACCTGAAAATTTCCAAAGTTTTCAGCAAAATGGCCCAACATTTAACCTTCAAAAATTCCGTTTGCATTTTAAAATCAAGGTATTATTTGGAAAACTTAAATCTTAAATCTCCCCCACACTTAAATCAAACATTGTCCTCAATGATTGGAAGGAAAGATTTAATAATCACAAAGAAAGCACGGAATTCGCAAACAATACCAGACATTCGTGCAAGCATGCAACGAAATTTAGAAAAACAGCATAGGAAATATCCACATATATATATATAGAGCTGTAAGAACAAAATGTAAAGTTCAAATTCAATTCATAGCAAACTACTCTTTCATGGTCCACTAGGCATAAAGAAAACTAGAGATCGAAATGAGAGGAGTTTATTGAATTCAAAATCTAATTACTCTATCTCCTATTAGACAGTTCCTCTCCCACACTTATACCATGCATCATTGTATTGATTCATTTCAGCAAAAGCATAGACGTACAGTAAAGAGTAAGTGGAAGAAGGAAACAACCTGATAACTAAGGCGGCTTGTAATTCTCGTGATAATGTTTCAATAGATGTCCATTAATCTTCATAATAGCTCTAGTTTCCTCATCTTTGAGCTCTACCATACCAAAATTGTGTGACTTTGTTACTAGGAAAGGCCCGTCCCAACGGTCATTGAATTTTCCTGGTTTAAAATTAAAGCGAGCCTTGAAAAGTAGCACTATATCGCCCTCTTTGAAGTTCTTTCTCATGATGCCCTTGTCATGTACCAACTTACTCTTTTCCTGATATATTCGGGCATTTTCATACGCTTCCAATCACAACTCCTCCATTTCCTATAGCTGCAGCTTCCTTTCATTTCCAAGAACTTTCATGTCCATGTTACACTGCTTGACTGCCCAATAAGCCTTATGCTTTAGCTCTACCGGAAGATGGCAAGGTTTACCAAATATCAACCAGTATGGTGACATTCCAATTTACGTGGTTCTGTATATATCTACGTTTAAGAGTATATACACAAAGCCAAAGGATGACGGAAAAGGTCCCATAAAATCAATACCCCAAACATAAAAAAACTTCACAAAACAATAAGGGTTGTTGAGGCATTTCATGACATTTACCTAATCCCCCAAAGCGTTGACATCTATCACAAGCGCGACAGAACAAATATGAGTCCTTAAATAATGAGGGCTAGTAAAATCCTGAATCTAAAACCTTTCTAGCTGTCCTTCGTGCGCTAAAATGCCCTTCACAGACCATGGAATGGCAAGCCGAGATGATTGGCTCAAATTCCTCATCTGATACGCATTTTCTTATCACTTGATCACTACATATCCTCCACAAGTGAGGTGCGTCCCATATGTAATGTCGAGCCTCACTTTTAAGCTTTTGCGCTTGAGGTGAAGTCATAAAAGGTGGGGTAAATCCAGTGACTAAATAATTTACAATATTAGCATACCATGGCTCCCTAACAATTAAAGCACATATAAGTGAATCAGGAAATGAATCACAAGTTAAGTCAGAAGAATCTAATACCCCGGTGTCATCTGGTAGTCAGCTTAGGTGATCCGCTACTTGATTCACAGATCCTGGTCTATCCTTAATTTCCACATCGAATTCTTGAAGGAGCAAAGCCCATCTGATTAGTTGTGGTTTTGACTGATGCTTTTTGAGCAAGTATTTAACAGCTGCATGGTCAGTGAAAACATCATGAGAGCTCAATAGATAAGGCCTAAATTTTTCAAATGCATACACAACAGCAAACAACTCTTTTTCAGTTGTGGTATAATTCATTTGGGATGGGTCTAAGGTCTTAGATACATACTATAGCTTTAGTAATCCCATCGAGTTTCTACCCAAGCATTACCCCTACAACATAATTAGAAGCATCGCAAGAAAGCTCAAAGGATAATTCCCAATTTGGGGCGATTAAAATAGGTGCAGAAAAAGCTTCTTTTTAAGTTCATCAAAAGCCACTTTGCAATTGTTATTAAAGTCAAACTTTACATCTTTTTGCAGCAGCTTAGAAAGAGGTCATGCAATTTTGTTAAAGTCCTTAATGAATCATCCATTAAAACTTCCATTCATTCTTCTAGAAACTCAGAGAAAACTGCCATCATGCAGCGTTGGAAGGTCCCAGGAGCATTACACAGTCCAAAGGGCATCCTTCGGTATGCAAATGTACCAAAAGGGCATGTGAATGTGATTTTATCTTGGTCCTCAGGTGCAATTGGTACTTGAAAGTACCCTGAGAACCCATCCACAAAGCAATAATGCGATTTCCCTGCTAGCCTCTCAAGCATTTGGTCAATAAATGGCAAAGAAAAATGATCCTTTCGTGTGGCATCATTTAATTTTCTACAATCTATACACACACGACAAGAGTTCTGGACCCTTATGGGTATAAGTTCATCTTTTTCATTCCTCACCACTGTAATCCCGCTCTTTTTAGGTACCACATAGGGCTAACCCACTCACTATCTAAAATCGGATAAATTATCCCTGCACTTAATAGTTTGGTAATCTCCTTTTTTACCACATCCAAGATCAGGGGGTTCAATCTCCTTTGGGGTTGCCTAATGCGTTTTGACTCTTCTTTTAAAAGAATTCTGTGCGTGCATATCACTGGGCTAATCCCCGTGATATCTGCTAGGGTCCACCCTAATGCCCTTCTATGCTCTCTTAAAACAGCTAATAGTTTCTCTTCCTCCTTTTAAGATATAGAGTTAGCAATTATAATGGGAAGAGTATTATTAGACCCAAGATAAGCATATTTTAAATTAGAAGGTAGGGGTTTCAATTCTAGGGTAGGGGTTGCACAACTAAAGGAATCAACTTAGGAAGCACAAGAGAGTTGAGATCACTTCCCTGATCATTTAAGGTATTCTGTCAGTCTATTAACTTTCTAGTTGCTTGACTAACACCACTAGGCCCCTTTATTTCAAAGGAATCTCTTTTAATTGTGTTGTGCTAAACATCATTGTCCGGTTCCATCGGCTCCTCATTTTGCATCTACGACACGAGAATCAAACATTTTAGTACAATGCATTGCAGACATGTTCCCATCCCCTCACAAGCACATGTAGAATTTTCAGAGTACAATGATGTAAAAGAGGGTGGTTCCTCATACTCAGAAATAGAGGCAATAGATAAGACACTTGACTGTACAAGCATATCTTCAGTCTTAAACGTGGAACAAGTACTTTCAATAGTCATATATTCACATGAATGGAATAGGTGTGTGTGAGTGTATCAATGAGTATGTATGAAAGATATGTATGATTGAAGTGTATGTGTGTACTGAAATTGAAATGAAACAAGTGGATGAAATGTGAAAAAGAGATTTTAGCAGCGGCGAAAATACTATTTAGTCGGGCGAACAGTCCCCGAGAGGGTAAGTAGGTGAAAATTTAGATTTTGGTCGTAGCGAAGAACACCCAAGAGAAATCTCTCGTTAAAATTACAAGTTACGTAGCGGTGAAACTCAACTTTAGTCACGGCGCACTACACCCGAGGAGGTGTTTCTCTGTGAAATTCACATACGTCACGGCGAAAATGGAGATTGGTTACGGCGAAAATGCAAAAATTATGCAGAATGCAGATGAAAGCTGGTGTAAATGTTGGTCTTCTTAAAATGCAATGCTATGATATGCACAAGTTGATCCTATACTATAAACAGATGCCAAATGAATAAACAAAAATACAAAATAAACAAACAAAAACACAATCTAAACTAATGGCTAACTCAGCTCCTCGGCAACGACATCATTTTTTATCTGACTACACCTTAGATTATAAAACTTTGTCGTTGTCTAGCCTTGAAAATGGATCAAAAGATTTGTGATTTCTAAGCATTGCACAGGGTACAACCCTAGGGTCATTCTCTTCGGAGCTTTGTCTACCACTAGATTTCAGCTTGTGTTTAAGTTAGTTTTGCAAATGAACGTTGTTTTTGATTCGAAATAACTATGTACCTAAAGGCTGAATACAAAATAGAATTTCTTTTTAGTATTTTTGAATTATGAGGAAGCAGAAAAACAGAATTAAGGTGTTAAAGTGTTTGATGGTGGATTCCCTCTTGAAAATGAATGTGGCCATCATAGTTCGCAAAAGATTAGGGAAAGCATTAGTTTTCACACTAAGTTTCGTAATGAAAACCCCAACAACTCGCTGGGTCAGAAATTCC
>JANTPZ010138768.1:0-14917 GCA_025593235.1 Vachellia pachyceras
AGAATTAAGCTGCCTCGAGCATAATGATGGGAGAAAAATGCAACCCAATTTTCAAAAAGGAATCTTTGAATTCATATACAGCTCCAGATAGAAATCGTCTGCTTCTTTCGTTGTCATTGGGTTCGATTCTTACTTCCTCGTGCGCACTCAAAAGCAGATTAAATGATCGTCCAACGTTGCTACTTGTAATGATTAATCAACTAATTAATTAAGGACAAGGTGCGTTTTTACGTCAATAATAGAAAGGCCTTCGACTTTTGGCGTTGAAAATGATGCCACTTTCCTTTTGCGTTGGATGAGATGGATGATCATGTCTAAAAATCAATCTAAAGGAACGCCATATTCAAAGCAAGTTGTGATTTGATTATTGACTGAAGGGGAACATAGGAAGTGAGATACTATCCCAAGTTCCCAATTCTTTATTACAGGTTACTTGCAATTCATTCTCTTGTACTCCATCTTAAAATGATAAAAAATGCTCAATTTGTGTTTATTAAATTTTTCTATATACATTTACAAAGTATTCTCATATCTCTCCTCCTCTTCTCTCCCCAACAAAAATTAAAGTAAAATTGAAAAGCAGACATCGATAGCCCTTCAAGTGACTTATACCTGAGACCAATTTTCTTCCATACAGGTGACTTTATAATGGGGACTGAAGTGGTATACTTATTTATATATAAACGTGTCTAAGGATTATGAGTTTATTAGGTTGGCATTGTTGAAGAAATGATAATTGATAACCTTATAAAGGTATGTAAGTTCTCTGTAAGTGAGGGGTTGTGAGTTAAATTTCATATGGAATCTTGCTTTGCTAGCACCTTTTACTCTAATTGAAGGACCAGCTCATTGAAGAAATGATTGGTGAAGATGTGGTATGAAAGAAGGGCGAGTACAACAAAAGGGAGGATTGAGTGGAATGGAGAGAGAGAGAGAGGGGAGAGACCCACACGCACGTGTATAAGGTAAAGGTGGTCCATTCAACGTATGAGGGAATTTTGTACTCTTTGGTTATCGTCGTCTCCATCTCTTCATCATGCATCCATTATGTGGTTGGATTCTCTGCCTCATCTTCATCCCCCCTCGCCCTGTTCCTTTCCCTCTCAATCAATACCCACTGATTTCAATGTTTGGGTTCTTGTTTTCTTTTTCAGATATTAAACAATTGTTATCAACATGCTCATGTGATATCACTTAACCCAATCTAGATAGCTAAAGCTTTTCGAGAGTTACAGAAACGTGTTAGATTTTAAAAAATTGCTCTTCATTGTTCAAACTCTTGAATAAACACCGCATTTTTTTTGTAAAAAATGATTTTAGAAAAGGAAATCATTCATTGACATCGTTGCCAAAACGGTACACGTAAGCCGAGACAAAACCATCTTGAAATCTGTAAAAACCATCTTGAAATTCATAAAAACCATCTTGAAATCCGTAAAACCATCTCGAAACCCATAAAATACCTCGGAATCTGTAAAATCCATTTTCCCAATAGAGTTCCCAATCACATTATAATGTTCATGAACATATGGATGAAAATAATAAGTTATGAGGGGGAAATTAGATCAAGACTTTTATATTGCTCAGTGTTCAATATATTTTTTTAAAGAAAATATTCAACCATAAAAATATATGAAGAATTAATATAGATAATTATGTGGTAACTGTGAGTTATAAAGTATCCGCAAACACACAAATATGTTTCAAAGGTGATGGATTACGAATATTCTAAAGGAAAAAGGTGCTGTCCATCATGTTGATATATTGTTAATTGTCACCGTCAAGTCACATGACAACTCATTTTTGTACGTGTGTGTCTGTATGTATAAGCGGGCCATATACATTGTTCCTTTTTGAGAAGGGGCTATAAAAATATTTTTCATACAAGTCAATATAAACATGTGAACGTTTTACAGAAAAAAACTGTTGAATGTATATTTAACTTTTGAAAACGCTCCATCAAATAAGCTCATTAAGATATTAGATCCATATCTATAATTTATAAATAGAAAAAAAAGGCGAGTTAGAGTTTTGTGTACTGAGAAAGAGATCTCTGGACTAGGAATGAGTTCTATTTCTGTAAACCTTGAAGTTGCTAATGTATGGCATAGGCATTATAATTTTATATGCAAACATACCACGGTGCGGGACCATGAATCTAGTGCCACACCCAACTCAACCGTGTCTTCTTAGGGTCAAATTGATAAAACTCGACATAGCCTGACTAGTGACAACACCAAACAAACCAAATTTGATGAACAATTCTAATTATTGCTGCAAACGCAAATGCATGAAAATAGTTGTAAACACTATTCAGGATACTTGTCCCCTTCGCATGCATCAAGTAGGCGTAAAATCAACAACAGTTTCATTACAAATGTTAATGGCAGAAAAAAAAAATTAATCTAGCTAAATCGGGGGTGCAAGGACATTTCTATCAGGGGGGATGCAATCGAGAACATTTCCATTACAGGGGTTAACGTTCGTTCATCAAGTAAGAATCAAAATCTAAAACCACAACAAAAAATCATTTAAACGGCTCAATACACTTCTAACCTAATGTGGGATTGGATTCCCTATAACACATTACAACAAAAGCCCTTCCTTTTAAGGTCCATGTCGTGATTCCATAAGTACCCATATACAAATGAAAGGATTCGGCGCAGAATAATTATAGAAAATAATGAATTGCCTCCAAGATCCCACTGTAGTATCGTACAATGCAGTTAACCTTCCACAACACTTGGGTGGTTGCTACTCCACTCCTTCAAGTCAAAAGTCGTATAACATGCAAATGAGAATCTTCTGACCCCGAAGCACTGGGAAAAAGAGAAAAATACATACCAATGTTGACGGGTAATTTCAAAAGGATCCAAAATCTTGAGGAGTCCCCCATGACAACAGGGGGAAGGCACTGTTTGGAAGTTCAATCCTCCCATTATGTGAAGAATCATTTATCCCTCATGAGAATTCGTTAGTCACTCCTGCTGCCACGTCTATCTGAAAGCAAAAGATCAAAGAAAAATTGAAGTCTACAACCTGTCTATTGCAAGACAGAAAATAAAAATGTGTGTGTGGTGGAAGGTCATCAGATCACCTAATTTTTCTTTTCCCTTCCATGGCTTCTTTTTTGTCTTGGCAACTTCGGCAAAGGAATGGACCATCCCAGGGGCGCAATTTTCCCAGGTTGGATGCCCCTTTGTGTATTGATATGCCCTCCCCAGGCTTCATCTCAACTTGACAAACTGCACATGTAAACAGCCTGAACATGTTGCAGAGTGGATATTTTGTATCTAACCTGTTACAGACATGGAGGTTTTAGCGTCAGGAAACACAAAATGGAGCGTGCAGCTAACTTCAATACTTGTTAGGCAACCAAACCTCTCTGAAAGCATAGCAGATCCCTCCTCGTACAGCTCCATTACCACATCAGGCTCCATATAATCTTTTTCATTATGAGAAGTTGATTCTGCGGACTTTCTCCAAAACATGGATTTAAACATTCCTTTCATTGGTCTTTTAGCATGTGTCATAAGAGGAGCATGTGGTTTCTCTGGAGGCAAAATGTCAATAACAATGCAGGTTGTATCATCTCTCAGTCCCTTTGCTTGTACCGCTTCCTAGAGTTAAAAAGAGAAAATGGAATGAAGGGTAGTAATAAGCAATTAGTGCCACAAAATGACAAATTAGAGCAGATGGTGTATCTTAAATAATGGTGTTGAAATTACGATGAAAGTCAGCAGACAACATACTTTAACAAATCACCTATTTACAATTAGAGAGAGAGAGAGAGAGAGAGATGAACACAAATCATACTTCAACGATATGTGGTGCTGCAATCTCTGGTGACATCCCACGACAGCAATCAAGGGCTGTTTCCGCAGATAGAGCATCCCAAACACCATCACTGCAGATGATAAGTCTGCCTCCAGATGTGGACAGCTGCATAAGCAGAGAAATAAAATATACAACTAAAGCAACCGAATGAACAGAGGCAAGTGAAAATAACAAAACAAAAATGCAAAATTAATATGGTAAAAGAAGGTAGTGTCAACCTTCACTTGCTTAACGTAAGGTACAGGAACAATGAATTGTCCAACATCCATATCACCAACAGATCTTGAAAGACACAAGCCACCTGGCCAACATCTCAAAGGACCAATCTACAACATAACTGTCCTAGTTAGGCATAAAATGTCATTTATGCAAATGCAGAACCCTTTTAAAATATGATTATTGGTAAAATTACAAAGCAATATGATAATTAAATATACAGTCAGCATGATTTTGAAATGTGAACAAAATTTTTCAAAGCTCAAAAGATTACAGAACATTAATGATCCGTCAAAGAAGCATTGTTTGGTTGAAATGCTGTTCAATACCATCAAGTATCTTCCATTGTAATAAAAAAGAGCATACTTGAATTTTGATTGCACGGAGTACACTGTTACGTGTCAATCCTACTTGTGATTACGTGTCACCCTTACTTGCATGCATTGTAGTATTCTGTTAGCAACTCACGTGTTATTCTGTTGTATTCTGTTAGCCATTTGTTATATTTGTTGTTTCAGTTTACCAATAGAAGGTTCCTCTGAACCATATAAGAAGACAGGAAGTGTAACTGGTTGTGGGTGAATGACTACGATTTGAGTTCTCTTTTTCTCTCTCTTTTCCTACTGGCATGTACCTCTATGAGTTGTTGCATCTTAATTTCTCATAGTTAGTTGGACTCAAACAAGACTATCATGCCAAAAAAAAAAAAAGAGTATCACTTAGAAGCCCTAGATCAATGCACCAGCAGTCCCACTGTTGGTGTATGCTCGTCTTTTATTTTCCCGACAAAGTGTCATGGCCTGTTGAACGGCCAAAATATCAGGGGGAAGGAGTCATAGTCAAAGGAGATTTACCTCTACACCTCCACCAGTATTTAGACGACCAACCTCACCCCCGCTATTTGTTATACGTGTCACCCTAGTGAGAGCAAAACAACTGGTAAGGCTAAGCTGTAATGAGTCAAATCCAAAAATGGTCAACAAAAGCTTGGCATTTATAACTTACTCCTCTTCATTGGTGTCTAGCCTATGATCCGCTGATAGGTAATAAAGCCCGCCTTCAGAAGGTTCAAATATGCATCGGGAATCACCTACAGATGCAACTGTGACAACCCATCCTTCTATAATCACAAAGGTCACTGTTGTCCCTGATGTTTGAGCTGCACAAATGAAACCAGTAAAAGAACCATCCATCGCAGAGCCTAAAATAGCTTAATAATTCCCATCAATCGCTACAACTCAAAGCCTCTTCATGGACCCCAACTTATGATGCTTTATGTAAGGACCAATTTCATAATTCTACAAGTATGACCTATAAAACAGCCCAATAAAAAAAAATATAACCTTACAAACAGCATGGAGTTGGACAAGTACTGCCCAATGGATCTACTATACACACACGTAGAATCCCAGGTGGAACGCTTAAGTGTCAGACCCCGTTCTTAATTGAAAGAAGAACTTTTTATAAAAGTCAAAATCAGGCTCGCAACAAAGATTGCACACAGAGTAGCTTCAACCAGGAGGCATTGATCTCCAGAAATTGCCCAGCGAACCTGACACAGGATTTTGTGAAGGGAAGTTTTCTTTAAACGTGACAATGGAGAAATTCAATTATCTTGATCATTTTGCACACTCAAGACATGGTAGCATCAAAAAATTAAAGCTACTTAGATCTGCTGCCTGCAACAAGCACAGGTCCATATCCAGTAGGCAAAGTCTAGCGTTAACATGAAAAGATAAAGAATTATTTCCTATTTCTTATTGCAACTTTCTCATTCATAACCATCGACAATCAACATCTTCAAATAGATATCAGTACAAAAGCATATTAATGAAATATTTCACACAGGCAGCCACTTCTATCTAACAGAAGTTTAGAAATATTTCAAAGATTTCACAAATTTGTTGATAAGCATCTCCATCAGAATTATGCTTCATTTTTAACATTTTAACCTTCAGAAGCTCCAATTGATCAGTAATGACTAGTAAATTTGTTATAGTACAGATGGAAGCAATGAAAAATATAACAGTTGTACCTGTCTCTTGAAACTCTTTATCGGTTTTTACGAAGCCTGCAACTAAAGCCCTAGGCAAAGCTGCTATCCACTCATCTCTGTTAAGATCCGAAGGAATCACACTTAAAATATTATTTAGGAGATTCTCCTTGGCATAAATAGCAGCAGTAGATCCTTTGTGCCCATCAAATAGCTGCAAAACTTCTAGATTAGAAGTGGAAGAAGGGCAACCGACAAGAGGAGAACAAAACGGCAGGTGCTAGGAAATAAGAGAAGGTGTAAGGAGACCAAAAAAAAAACATCCAATGCACTGGTGGTAGCCACAGATTCTTTCTGGTGAACCAAATTAACTAATATGAAGCACGAACAAATAAGAAACGAAAGCATAATTGATTTCATAGGTACAAATGAAAGCGTAATGATGACGATAACTGCATATGAAGATTATAGCTGATCAAGACATCATAGCAACTCGCTAACATTTATTCCTCCATCTAAGTGGGTTACAAAGCAAATAGCAAGTAGGGCAAAGTATCGAATATAGACCAAAAAAGAAAAGAAATGACAGTAAAATGAGTCAATTAAGTAAATTTCGTTGTCATTTGCGATCATTAGCATTTATCGTCGATGCCATATAACAATAAAGAGTTACGTAAAAGAAGACGTCACAGATTGATTTAATACATCGTAAAAAAAATCTATCCATTAATAAGTCATAAAACAGCCATGTTTTTACTCTTAAATAATAGGATTAAAGTAACATACTGCGAAAACAGAATAAGTCGACACCCCGTCCCCTAACACCCTCTGGCATTCCGTTTTTAGTAGCGTGAAGTCCTCACCCTTTTTGCTCTGGCTTGCTTGACCATGCTGAATTTCTGGTTTTTCAATTTTCTCGCTTGCTGATTCACGCTTCAGGAGCACTGAAAGGGGGACCGTATGGTTTTCACTCTTGGTTGACATTGTCGATACCCCTCAAGTTCAAATGCTCATATGACCTACCGCAGAAAAAACGCGTATATAGCTCTAGTCCTCCATGCTTTATTGTAACGAAATCCTGAACAAAGAAACAATTATGCATTACTCAAAACATCTCTTCCGACATACTCCCAATTTAAATCCTAATTGAGCTTTTTTCCTCGAATACGTACGGAATTAACAGAAATCTCCGAACAAGGACAGGAAATTCTGACTCGTATCATCAAGCGTTATGAATGATTAAATCAAAAGACATTGTTATCAATACAAATTGGCCTGGAATAGGAACACAACGAACATAGTTGATCGATCAGAATTCAGAACACAAATTGCAAGAAATACGAGAATGTGGAAAGTTATACAAAAATCTAAGTCAGACTATAAGGACATCAACGCTTAAGCTTTGAACCGAAATCTTAAGCAATGAATTTCCCTTTGTGGGAGGTGGATGAAAGAATCATGGAAGTGAAAAAAGACAAGGAGGAGAGAAGAGTAAAGGAAATGGAGATTTACAGAAAGATAGGTGGAAGGTAAGAACATCAATCATGCAGTGAAATATGCAGAAATGCCGAATTACATTGCTGCGTGTGATCGAAAAACTCGGATCCGACGTCCTGCAAAAGTTCCATAGTTGATAATTGATACAGGAAGAGGTTGTGGGGAGAGACAAGGAATACAGCTCCAAATTGAGCAATCTCTGGGTGTGCCTTTTTAGTTCTTCCTCACACTTTTTTTTTTCCATCTTCTCAAAACAGGAAAAACAAATATAAGGACGATGACATGGCAACAACGCCTCGTTTCCTTCGCTCAAGCGCTCCAAGCCAGCTACAGCGTAGTATACTATATCCTGCGCCGTAGACCAGACCTGGTCATTTCACTGTCTCTTTTGCAGTACTCATCGAGTGTTGAATTATTAGCCATTGCCTTTGACTCCCACTCATCAATAATCACTCTTGTTCACCTGCCAACTTAACCGACATAACGAAATCATGCTCCTTTACCTTTTCTTCCCCCGTTAAATGCTGGTTTGCTTCACAAAGATTGTTTATCTTCCTACTATAAAATATTTTAAAATTTAGATTTTACAACTAAAATTTAGATTTTGTTTAAATACTTAAATTTTTTAAAAAATTTATTTTAAATATAAAAATTTAAAACCTAAATTTTGAAAAAAAAAACTATTTTTTTAATTGAATTACACTGATTCTCCTAATAAATTTTTTATTTCTGGGCTTTTATTTCTTTCTCTTTCTTCTTTCCTACCTACTTTTTGCCTCGAACTCCGTAAAAGCCAATAACTTCTTAAACACAATCTTTTAAAACCTATTTTTACCTCGAAATCAATAAAAGCTATTCTTTAAAATATATTCTTCAAACCTTAGGTTTTACTTAAAAATCCGTAAAAGCTGTTTTAAAACTGACTTCCAGTAAAGCCCTTCTTTAACTAAAACATCATCTGATTAAGGCTTGCTTGGTTCAATTATATACCTACCTTACTGTGCAATGGAATGAATCTAAACCCAATATTGTGTCCGTTTGGAAAAGCGGTGGAGAAGTACTTTTACACAAGTCGAGGTAAATATGTGGAGGAGATTATCTCATTTTGCGGAAAAACACTGTTAAACGTACTTTTGGGGAGAAGTTAAGCTATACCAAACATGCTCATTAACTACGGTAATTGTGCTTGGGAATCTGTAGTGTTACTAGCAATCCTTACTATGAAATTTAATTAAGAATTAGATTTTAGTCATAAATATAATACATTATCCATTTTATCTTTTATCTTTATCCATTTTTTTCAAACCCTGACTATTAATACTTACTTTCTTCGTTATAATTATACACCACAGCGATTAAATATGGAAAATAAAAATGTGCACTGCTAAGCTTGGAGTTCCTGGGACCATGATCTGTCAAAGCTCACAGCAGCGTGTTGTAAAATTCAAGGAGAGAGGCCTTGTGTTCCATTCCGTGGTGATCAGGCCACTGTTTTTAAATTTTATGTATGGCTGTGAGAAGAGAATGTCAGAGAGAAAACGAAGAGAAAAGAAAAATAAAAGAAAAATATTATGGCTCATCCTATTTAGATGTATGGGAAAACACAGGGAGAAAAGAAAATGGAAAACTGAATGATCAAAATATCCGTAAATCAAAATCTTTTAATAAATAGTTGATAAGTAAAATATCCCTAAAATATATCAATTATATTATCAAATTAAATATAATAATAAAAAATATATATTAACATTATTATCATTACATAATTTAAAATCAAATTGTTTAGTAAAGGTATATATATTCATGTTATTATATTTTAAAACAAAATAATTTAGATAAAAATATATTATATATTTTTAAGGTTGCGAGGTTTTAATAAATAATTAAAAATAAATTTGATATTAAAATACATTTTAAAATCCACCCTTTTTAAAATTATGTCGTAGTCATCATTTTAAAAAAGTTAGATGTTAAATTTAATGGATTAAAATGAAAAAAATAATAAAGAATATGTGGGTATATAAAGAAAAAAAAGTTTTTTTCTCCATGTGTGAAGAGAAAAGTTAGGGAGAAAGTGTGGTGGTATTCATGACCTACTTTCTCTCCAATTTTTCCTTTCACCCACTTTTTCTCTCCTATTAAAATAGGGGAAAAGCCATATCTCCTCTCATTTTTTCTCTCCACATTTTCTTTACTCCCTTATGTTCTCTCGAGTAAGAGTCTTTTTTGAAATATCAAATGAATTAAATGATTTTTCAATCTTGGTTGAAAAGGGTCAACTTCGAGAAGAGCTAAAGGAATGATAGTGCATGTTTAGAAAAAATTTATTCCCAACACTACGCGTAAGTCAAGACAAAACCACATCAAAATTCATAAAAACCATATTGAAATCCGTAAATTCTTCTTAGAATCCGTAAACTCGTCTCTTCTCATGGATTTCCAAATATACAAATTCGTTATTCAAAATGTAGAAATTTTAAATTACGATTTCGTCCCATCTGGAAAAATGAATCCATAGTAAGGATCTGCAAGCTCTCTTCCATCCCTTCTATAATTCAGCAAAGGGAGTAATATGGTGATTTTAAACCAGATACAAAGATAAAACATTAAAGATATGATTACGAGAATAAAAATGGGGCATAGACATACGATGTAAGAAGGAAAGCTCAAAGCAGCAGATGATAATCCCCCACATGTCTCCACATGACACTCTGAACCAAAAAAGGTTCCAAGGAAAGCAGGGCGGAACAGCTGCCACCGAAGCCACATGCTTTTTAAGGAACGAGACTGTGAGCTTGTTTGGAATGTTTTTTAAAAGTTAAATGTATGTTTAATAATATTTTTTTAAAATGAGATAATCTCCTCTGTATATAGTGAGGGACTTAGGATAATGACTCAAGGGTGCAAACTATTTTTTGAGAAGATAAGTAAGACTTATTTTTAATATCTTCTTAAAAAAATTTAAGCAAAAATTCAGTGAGTTCAAAATTAATAAATGAGTTGATATAAAATAAATCACATAATACTAATATATATCTAATTTGCTAGAGTCAGGGGTGCGGCTGTACTCGGTGGGAATCAAGTAGGTCCGTCTTTGTCTACATATTTATCTCGATTTGAGTAAAAATACTTATCTACTGTGTTCTCAAACAAGGATACGTTGTAGGTGAATGCCCAACACTGAACAGCCCTACGTCTTCCCCTGTTTTTCCCTGGCGCCTTCAGTTTGTTCTTAAAAAAAAATCCATTTTTTAATGGCTGAATCACCGTCATGTTAGATATGTAACTTTACATCAATTCACTATAAATAAACATTTATTCATCAAAACTAAATAAGAATAAATTCTCAATCTTTTTTTTTAGTTTTACCTTGGTAATGATAACAATCTTACCTGGAGTTTGTTTAATGGAGATAATGCAAAGAGTGAGTAGTTATTAAATATTGAAATTTCAATGATAAGCAAAAATAAATAAACAGGAGGGGTGCCAAGGGGTGAATGGCAATTTCATGGGTAGGGGTGGGAGGAACTCTGCATGATTATGGGCTCCAACAAACGCCTCCTTTTTTATTTACTCTAGTTGTTTGGACAGTATTATTTTAATTTATGAAAAAAATTATTATAATTATTTGGCTGGAGGATCAAGCCGGAGAGTATATCTAACCAATGAGATTAAATTAACTAAGATTTATAATCCATTTAAAAGTCCGTTTAAGAATAATTTTTACATATCAAAATTTATTGAGAAAACAATTTTTTCAGAACCTATATTTTATTATAAAATCTAAATTTTTAAAAAAATGTAAGTATTTAAATAAAATTTAAATTTTGAATAAAAAACTAAATTTTATTATAAAACATAGATTTAAGGTGGCGATCCCATACCAGCCTTTAATAATTTCCTGGGAGATGTACCCCACGTTGTAACGAGACCATTGACCCTTGAACGAGACCGCAATTATCGGAGCTAGTCATGGTTCGCATCTTACTGCAAGGAGTGGTGCGCGTGCATTGCACTGCCAAACTGAGGTTGAACAGATCGTGGGTTTGTTTGGAATAACATTTTTAAAAGTTAAATACTTATTTAACAGTGTTTTTTTTAAAACGAGATAATCTCCTCTACATGTTTACCTTGACTTACGTAAAAATATTTCTCTACTGCATTTCCAAATTGATACGGCAATGTGTCCAGAGCTTTCAGATAAACGCCCTCCAAGCAGAGGCACGATCAGTCACCAGGTGGGCAGGTGCCGGCTTCCACTCCATGTGGGCTTATGGCCCGCCTCTCCCCGCCAGATTTATTCCTAGTCCGCGCTTAAACCTAGTTTTGAGCCTGGCGATGAAAATCATCATGCTTTTTTAACAAATAAATTAACTTCCCTCAATTAATTCTATATGTTTCTATCTGACAAGTTTCACTTGGAAAGGAAAGTAAAGGACAAGGAGTAAGAATTAGAAACTGGATAAGAATTGAACAACAATCATGGGATAGAAACTCTGTATGGGGACCCAGAGGAGTTCACACGCAGGATCGCAGACTATATCCATTGCAAAAGGCTCGGAAGTTAAAATCATTCGAAATGAAGCATACCCATCTTTGAGGCCTGAGTCGCAACTTTGGTGCATGAGTGGGTAGTATCCTAAATACTACTAGTATTATATTACTTGAGCAATATATCAGTGAAACTGAAACAAAACACAAGAAACAGGCCGGGACAGAGGAAGTTCAACTGAACACAAAACGAACGTGCTCGGCCTTTTGGAGACACATAAACCTTAGTGTCCCTTCAAATATACAAGGTTAAACAACTACTTGCTGCGGCCCAAAAATAAAAAAAAAGCATTTGTCCGAGTCTGAAAGGAAACCGGTTCACTAGTGAAGTACTGAGGTCTGAGGTAACATTTCCAGCTGAACAAGGAAAGTTTGAATCCTCCCACTAGTAGCTTATGAAGCCCAAGTTCTTCATCCATAGCATCACCTCTGCTAGTCCATCTCTCAAACTTCTGGGTCTATAGTCTAACTCCCCTTTAGCTTTATCACAGGAATATTCCCATCGATGCCTTAAAACACAAACTACCTGCAGCAAGATTGAGCGATGGGAATTAGAACAAATCACATTTACCCTATGTTTGGATGGGAAGAAAATTAGAAATGAAGGAATACTAAGAGAGAACTCCCAAAAATTGTAAACTTTTTTTTTTTGGCTATTTTTATAAGTTTCCCTTCTTAGTATTCCCTTCTTCCCACTTTCCTTTCACTTTTCCGTCCATCCAAACATAGAGTAAATGCCTGAGAACAGAACAACATCAAAGGAGAAATCCTTACTGGTGGACTGATGAGGGGAAGCTTTCCAGTGATTCGAGAGAATAAAACTGATAACCAGCCGTATACTTCAACCACCCACAAAGGAATATTAAAGGATGGTCTTTTTGTATTAGTGATCTACGCAGCTATATCAAAAACATGCGTGAATGATGCATTTTCACCTATCAGGAGATACCTATTACCAGGTTGCCCTTTCTCCATTGCAGTAATGTGTCCCTCCACTACGTGGTCAACATGGCTAAAAGAAAATCTATCATTTCCGTCGCCTATGTAACAAGGTAATCGTCCATTGAAACGTTCTACTATCTGTAGTTTGGCAGCAAAGAGAGCTTTTTCAGTAAGGTGTAAAATGTTAATGGGACTGAAAGAGATCGGGTTAAATCATGCCACCAGTTCTTATATAAAGAATCAGAAATGACAAATAAAAGCGATCATAACATCATTTCTGAATGCATTTACTCCACTAGTTTGCCGGTAGAAAAATATCACACGGCAAAATATAATGAAAGAGAAAATTAACGCCTCATTTCTACGCTAAGATGGGACGAAGAGAAATCTAGCTGTGAAACCAAGGGCGAGCAGGAAGCTGGGCATGAACGTATACTCAATAAAAACAAAAATCATATATCAAACAATCAGACCCTAATTTCTGTGAGATCACCTCTTCCTCATGAGTTTGGTTTGCAGTACAGTACTCAGTAAAACTTACAACACACCCTAAATTCTGTAATGCATAAATCATCAGCCTAATCTAACATCAAACTGATAAAAACATTATCAGGGACCTGAATTACAAACTAGATGCTAATTTTGCATTAATATATAAACGAAGGGAGTTGAAAACAGCTAAAATAAAATTTTGCACCCTTAGACTCAAGCTTACGAGCTTCACAAATTGCTTTTGCTACACATTTCACATAAATGAACCTGCGGACATTGAATATGAATTAGGAACTCCAAACAAAAAGTGCCTCCCTATTCCAAGCGTATATGATACTAGCTTGACCCGATTCGAAGCCACTTGTCCGACGTTCTGCTTCCAGGTTTGCTCAGGTTATGCCTTGCCTCTCTTCTGGTGTTGACCTCCGATAGGTAGTTTCTTCCTTTCTTTTTTCTTTTGCCGTTCTTCCGAATCTCCGACGGGTGGCCTCGCAATTGAGATTGGGTTATGTGATGACATTGGTAAAATGCGTTCATGCACACCTAAAGAATCATGCGATGTAATATATTTTCACGTAAATCGAAATAAATATATGAGATGAATTTTATCTCGTTTTATGTAGAATATAAAATAAAAGAATAAAAACTTTGACAAACACCCGTTTAATCGTTTCCCAAATAAGCACTTGATCCATAAATCTACCTCAATTATGGTGTTAGACTTTTAAAATGGTGAACTTGTTCAAATTTTATTAAATTATAGAAATTAATATTTTAAATAAATGAAATTTAAGGAATTAAATAAAGTGAGGGCAAACTCTAAATATTATATTAATCATTTCCAACCACATCAACCATCCCACCATACTTACTAATTTACTATGACATTTTTTTATTAACTAATCTTGTAAGTCCCCTAAGGCCCACAATCAGATGTTAAACGGCTTTCTTAACTTAACTGATACTGAATAGTAAATTCTTGTACACACTCTTGGTGATAGATGTTCGAGCATATCCGTAGTCGATTATACTCCTAATAGCCACACTTCAATCACTAATCCATTTAGACTGAAGAATTAATAAAAACTCGATTAATTGCCATGACAGCTATATAGATACATATTATAATAAAAAAATTTATAATATATTAAATCTCAATAATTTTTTTTATCTGAGTGCGGAGATGAGATTCTAATCGGAAAATGAGAAAATAATTTTTAAATGATCTCGATCATATAATTTAGAACAAAAGTTGTTATTAATATATGCATTACGCTTTCCAAAAGCACTACCAACTCGATTTGGAACAAACAGTCTAAGTGATCTCAAACAAAATATATTTTCTCCGGTGAAGTAGCTGTCCAATTCATATTCTACAGCGATGAGCTG
>JANTPZ010138769.1:0-12738 GCA_025593235.1 Vachellia pachyceras
ACGTAAGCGTATGGCTTCTAGGAAGAGTTGTAAACCCTTTCATGGTCACTAGGAGAATGCAAGCTCAAACTAAGACAGATGCTTCAAGTGGTGACACCAATTCCTTTCAAAACGACCAAAATACTTTACATGGTGCACCACCAGTTCTTTATTTCTTAATTTTTATATGTATTTTTGTAACTTTAAGACTTTTATTAGACATTAAAATGTATGCTTATGGTTAAAGACACTATGTACTTGATATTATTATTAAAAATTTGATTATGTGGTCAATTGTGTGATTAAACATGATTTGCTTATATAATATTTTATAAATGCGTAGTTAATTCATATGTAAAAGCAGTGGTGGATTCAACGATAATATTACCAAATACAGTGATCCTAAAAATACATAATTGCCCACTTAGCGACAGAGTACAACATATTTAGCGACAAAATTATTAATTTAGCGACAGAATATAACGTATTTAGCAAGGGACAAATATAGAATAATATCACCATTTTAGCGACGGAATCTTTGAATTTATCATCGCTAAAACATCCGTCACTAAATTTAGCGACCTTCATTTTAACGACGGATTTAGCGAAAATTTAGCAACAAATTTTTCCATCCTTAAATGTTATTTTTCTGGTAGTGAATAGTGTTTCAAAATGACATTTCCATCAACACGGGTTGAGTTTAACAGAAAGCTAAAGTGTCACAATATGACGAATCGAACTTTGAGTTTCCATTAAAAGAGATATCTACAATTGATGACTGACAAGATAAAAAACATAATTATCTCTATGAGAAGAATATTCATGTTTAGTAGAAAATATAGGTATTTTTCATATCTTGTGAATAAAGCCTTCAATTTCTTCTCTTCCCTCTTCATGGATATGTAATTTCGTCCATTTTTCCTTGAGTTATTCATTAACTACTATCGTTTGGAATGAAGGATCACTCAGATTTTGCAAAAACCACAAGCTGGTCCCTTCACTCTGAATAACTAAGACACAAGTTAGTAAATACAATGGAATATGGTCAAATCTAATCATTGCATCATGTTTTTCTGAGCTCTCGGTATTTAGATGAACCCCTTAGGAAAGTACAATCCAGAAATTTCTGGATTGTACCATGGTAGGATCCATTAGGGGTTTGACTATATATCATCTAAATTGTTGTCGTCTTAAAGGATTGAACTTGTGAATTTTGGTTAAGCTGAAACAACTCATACTGATTGATCTAAGCCATATTTGGTGCTCATCATTTGGTATGATATTAAAATATGACCACAGAGACGGCTAACCCTAGGTTGAGGATGGCAACGGAAGAGAGAGCAGGTGACGGCGAAGGGGGTTCAGAGGGCGGAGATGGGAGGGCGGAGTAAAAAAAAGTACGACAGACATTGGAGCATGGGGAGTGGGATCAGATGAGACTCAACAAGCTGATGGTGAAGAAACATATAAGGACAAGCTGTTGAAGTGTGGTTAGTTTTCCTGTTCGAAAGACTCGAGAGGGAGCAGTGTTTTCAAAAAAAGCATAAATGAGCATATTGAAAGCTTGAATGCTTTCTTTGGAGATAGAGTGGAAAGCGATCAGAAGTCGGGAAAAATAGCGAGAAAGGAGAGGATGATGATCTTTGCCCTACGCTTGTAGTGACCCGTGAAGAATATGAAAGATGATGTCTACCATGGTGAAAGTAATTGATTATTAAGTTATTAAGGAAGACAATTCCAATCTGAGGCATGAAAGTGGCTCTGCACAGACTTTGAAAAATAAGGGAAGCTTTTGAAATCACAGATTTGGATAATAGGTACTTTGTGGTGTCGTTCACTAATGAGGATGATATGAATTATGTATATTTTGAAGGTCCCTGGTTGGTGGCTGATCATTATCTGATTGTTCAACAGTGGCGCCCGAATTTTGATCCTTGGACTGCAGAGAGTCAAAGGAAAATTGCTGTGTGGATTTGAATTCCGGTTCTCCCTTTAGAATTTTTCAGCTCTGAAAGCTTATGGAAAATTGGAGGCTTGATTGGGAAAACTTTAAAGGTGGACTCGACAACTTATCTAAGGGAACGGGGAGGTTTGCTCACATTTGTGTTGAACTAGATTTAAAAAAATGTTTGATTTCAGTAGTTACCCTTTTTGGGAAACGAAGGTTTGTGAAGTATGAGGGCCTTCACCTTATTTGTTTCCATTACAGACTTTACAGACACCATCAGGATCGTTGCCCAGAGCTTCACTTTGACTCTCAAGAGGAGAACATGTTAGGCCTTGGTGAGGCTGAAGGAAAAGTATAAAAGGAGAGTAAGCATATGGAAGCTGGCAAGGTGAAAACATCCCAAAAGCGGGATCGTTCATAGGAGGGCACACCGGTAGCCTTCGTTGACAGCGATACACATGTACCAGATAAGTTGGGTGCGTGGAACTTGGTTGTCCAGCCACCACGGCGATGAAATAACATCCCTGATTTGTTTGACACCATAACGAGTAATCAGCAAAAGCTTCTGAAGAATAAGCCTGCCACCACAGCCATTAGCAAGCATAGGGGTTTTGGTTCTATAGATTAAGTAACGACATGCTAGGAGCGAGATTCTTGAAGGGGCCAAATTTGGAGTCCCAAAATTTTGGGAAAGATGTTATAAATAAGAGCAAGTGGGTCCCTGTTGACCATGCAAGGAGAAGGAAGGAATGTATGATCATGGGCGGCAAAGAGCATAGGGCCGCGAGGATAAGGAGAAGCGATGTGGGATCGAGTGTCTCCAATCCCAATAAGCAATCTTTTCTATCCTCAACTAATTCATTTAGTGCTTTAATGGACATGAGGGAATCATGCCCATCAATCACAGGTGACTTAGCGGAGGACCTGAGATTAGTTGAGACTAATAAGGAAGTGATGGACCTTAAAGGAGCAGAAGCCCAAAATGAGTTGAAAGATGAGGATGGTAGCAGGCTGAGTCTTTCAAGAACGCATGAGGGGATGGTGTTAGATGAAAATGAGGGCCTTATAGCCCATATTTCTATAAACAGTGTTGTCCCATGAATTGTCTCTTCTAGAATGTGAGAGGTACAGGAAATAAATCTTTTATGGGCCTTATTCATGAGGTGACATCTAAGTATAATATTTATTTACTTGCTATGTTTGAGACTAAGTGTAGAGGGGTGAAGGCAGAACGAATTGCTAGCAGATTGGGTTTTTCTCATTTTAAGATTGTGAATGCTCTCGGTTTTCAGGGTGGTGTTTGGGTTCTCTGGCATGATTCAAACTGGACTATTGAATTTTAGACACAGCAGAACAATTTATTCATGCTCGGGCAAGAAATGTGAATGATGAGTTTCTCATTACCTCCGTATATGCTAGTCCTATTGCAAGTAGTAGAAGAATCTTGTGGGATCAGCTATCTCAGATTGGAAGCAATATTGTGGGCCCTTGGGTGATTGGTGGTGATTTTAATTGCACACTCTATCAACATGAAAGGAGATCTACATCTCGGACCCCCAGTTCTATGGATAGAGATTTCGGTTGTTGGGTTGATGGACTTGCACTAACTAACTTGGGATGTGTGGGGCCAAAATTTACTTGGAAATGTGAGGGATGTGAAAGTAGAATTGATAGGGTTCTTGCTAATATGGCCTTTATGGACAAGTTTAATGATGTAATGGTGAGGTCACTTCTATGGTATAAATCTGATCACAGACCCATCTTCCTCATAATGCTCCCAACTTCTTCTAGTTAACCAAAAGTATCGAGGCCGTTTCGGGTGAATGCCTCTTGGGTTCTACATGAAGATTTTGAGTGCTTGGTAAAAGATGGTTGGGCTGAAAAATGAAAATTGGATTGTCAATGTGACCCTTTTTGCGAAACGTGCTAAGATATGGAGCCATAAGGCGTATTGTTTCTTGGGTCGTAAAAAGAGACATCTGATGGGACGGTTAGATGCCTTATCTAAGGCTGTTTCGTGACGACACATCTTCCTCTCTTGATCTTTTACATAAGAAGTTATGGGAGGAACTTGAGAATGTCTTGATCCAGGAAGACTTGATGTGGGCTCAAAAAGCAAAAATCAACTAGTATTCCTTGGGAGATAAAAACTCTAAATTCTTTCACGCTCATGCGAATGGGCGGCGTCATCGGAACAAGATTGAAGCAATCCAAGATGATTCTGGGGCTTGGATTGATAATTCCGACGACATAAAGAAATTAGCCACTAATTTCTTTTATAATCTTTTTCAAATGATAGTGAGACCTCATGCTTACTAAATTGTGATATTGCTTCCTAGTCATTGTGCCTTCGCAGTTGGATGTTTTAGCTGTAAGTATTAAGGGGGAGGAAATAAAAAATGCCATTTTTGATATGGGGGCACTAAAATCTCCAGGACCAAATGGTTTAAACCCTTTATTTTTCCAAAGTCAATGAGAGACAATTGGCTCCTTCGTTGTCAATTGTGTCAGAAACATGATTGAAAACCCAGCTAATATCAAGAAAGTAAATGGTACTTTCATTGTCTTGATACCAAAAAAGGACAACCCAAACAATATTAGGGATTTTCGGCCTACTAGTCTTTGCAATGTCATCTACAAAGCAGTCACGAAAGTGCTCGCTAATCGCATTAAGCATGGCTTCCGGATGTTATTTCTCCAAACCAATGTAGTTTTGTTTTTGGCAGAGTGAGCTCTGATAATGTCATTATAGCTCAAGAGGTTATTCATTCCATGCAACGGATGAAGGGGAAGAAAGGTTTCATGGCCATTAAAACTGACCTCGAAAAAGCCTATGACAGGATTTGTTAGGAGTTTGTAGAGCAATGTATTAAAGAGTTAAATGTTTCCCCAATGGCTTATAAATTCCATTAAGTTTTGTATCTTCTCCCATAAATTGCGCATCTTATGGAAAGGTAGCGAGGCAGAGGAATTTTACTTGACGCGTGGTATCAAACAAGGGATGCTTTGAGAAATTAACCCATTTAATCTAAGATGAACTAGAGAAGGGATGCTGGAAGCCCATCAAACTGTGTAATAAAGGACCGCCTATTTCACATTTATTTTTTGCTAATGATCTTATAATTTTTTCAGAAGTAAGTCTTGATCAGGTGGAAATTATCAAGAAATGCCTTAAGAGGTTTTTGTGAAGCCTCAGGGCAGAAGGTTAGTCATGTGAAAATGAAGGTGTTTTTCTCCAGAAATGTCAACTATAATAGAGCCACACAGATAAGTACTGAACTTGGATTTACTTAAACTGGTGATCTAGGTAAACATCTTGGTGTTTCGCATCATCATGAACTCTTGGGAGAGCTCTAGGAAGGGACGGAATATGTTAGAAATAAAAATGGGGATGATGATGTTCAATGGGGGAGAAAAGTGACGACTTCATAGTTAGCTCAGCTTATAGGAGTCTGAATGATAGAAGGGAGGAAGGGCAAACGTTGTGGCCGATTATTTGGAAACTTAAAATCCCTTAAAGAAGCAAGACTTTCTCCTGAGTAACCCTTCAAGGATGACTTATAACTAACTACGGGAAATGAAGAAGTTGCCTTCATCCAAATGGTTCTTGTGATGTGTGCAGGAACATTATGGAAGATGACCTTCATGTGCTGCGAGACTGCAGTAAGACAAGGATGTTTTGGGAGGGTAAGTGCATCATTCATATCACTTATCTTTCTTTGGTTCTGACATTCATGCATGGTTTCAACTAAACATGACAAGGAAGATAATGAGAGAGGAGGGAGACTGGAAGCATAGCTTCATTATATTCTGTTGGCTTATTTGGGGAGCAAGGAATGAGCACACGCATGGGGGCAATGAGGCTAGTTATGGGCAAATATTTGTGCAAGCTAAAGCCATCCACCATTGTATTCTTCACTCGAGAACTAAAATGAGTGGAGTGAATTTAAATGGTAGAAGTGAAGTTGACAGATAGCCTACTTCTGAGAATACTTCAAACGGTATACGAGTTTTGGTGGATGGCGTGTACTGCTATTTTCTGATATCACAACTTGTGGTGGCATCCTTATAAATGGGGGAATTATCTTTGAAGGCTTTATGATGCGTCTGGGCCATGGGGATTGGTTTACTGCAGAATCATAGGGATGTTTAATGGGGCTTAAAAGAGCATGGGATAATGGGGTAAAGAAGCTCACTCTAACCTCGGACTCGACAGAAACTATTGGCCTCCTCCAGGATGAGGTATTGGATCTTCATGAGGAACGTAGCTTGATTAGCGAGGTAAAAATGATGCTCGAGCGGGACTGGGATATCACTTTGAAAATTATCGAGAGAGATACAAACAAAGCTGCTGATTGTATGGTAAAGAATGCACTTGGTAGTGCTCTTAGACACCACATACTTAATGGACCCTCTACAGTTGCTTTTCTAAAGGCAGCGGGTGTCACTTAGTTCCCTTTTTTGTTTTTGTTTGTTTTTTCTGTTTTTATTTCCATCTTGTATCAAAAAAATATGACCACAGAACCTACAATACTCCTCTAGCCTTTAACGTAGAACTTGAATCTGGGTTAATCTGGTTCCTAAATTTGGGACATATTTCTAATTATTTTATCAATTTTTACCACTAAATTAACCTTATTGATACTCATCAACAATAATCAACTAAGAGGGCGAAGAAATTAAGAAAAATGATTCGGGTGTTTTTAAAAAGCCATGCCATATTAACTAACTTAACCAACATCCTTAATTTAATTAAATTAAGTAAAAAAAATTCTACGTTTAGGAGTAAGGGAAGTATTGTTGAAAAAAATGCTCTACCTTCTTTCTTAATTAGCTTACCCATAAGTGAAGCCTGCTAGGAATGTTGACTTAATTTGTCCGTCTTAAATTGGAGACATGAGTTGAGAGCAGGGAGTTGATCACCACTGGGAATCTTTTAATAATTAATCAAGTTTTATTAATATTAAAAAAATGGATGACCTAAAATGAGTAGTTCTCCTCACTCATGGGTCAAGCTTTTATATTTCAACCCTAATTTCTATTTGAATCCCTTGAAACACAAGCTCAAGTTAATCTAATAGGTTGACTCTGCTATATATGATATAAATAACTTTATATTTCAAATGTAAAATATATTAAAAACATTGTGCGTATGTGTGTACATGTATACATATTGCAAAAGGGTCAAGTATTGTGTGTATGCGTGTACGTGTATACATATTGCAAAAGGGTCAAGTCACTTCATATTTCGCCAGCAAAATATATTAAAAACATTATAGATATATTTTAAATAAGTGTTGTGTTACAAAAATGCCTATAAGTATCTAAGGGATAAAGACCATTTTATTCAGGAAGTTTTCTCACAGTATTACTTTAAAAGTATTTACAATGAAACAATTTTAACCCATCCTGTGGAAATATTTGTTTGGAATGGTTTTGAGTTTTAAGTTTTAAAATTCTTAAAAACTAAAATTATTTTTTGTTTTTTTAGTTTTTGGTTTTATTTTTTTTTAATTTTAAAAAGGTGTTGTGAATTAGAATAGATAAGGTATGTCAAGTCAACTATTCTACCATCAAATGATGAAAATAATAAAAATTAAATATAATTAAAAATAAAATAATTATAAAAATAAAAATATGAAAATAAAAATATAATAAATAATAAAATATTACGATAATTAAAAAATAAATATAATAATAACCAATCCACCATTCATTTGTTTTCTAAGATTCTATGAAGCAAAAATTGCAAATGCAACAGTAATAATACATATGTATATATGCTTTCATTATACCCAAAAGAGGCCATGTATCCTTTTTTTTATCCTGTAACCTTAACCACCATATCTGTTGATACCTTGTTTTGATGATAACAAAAAAATTGTGTTGAAAGATTATAAAATGAGTTTTTGAATCACAAATTTTATGTATTGGATCAGTGCTTTTTGAAAATACTCGAGTGTTTTGACAAAGTGTTGACAGCATTCGAGCAGTGGAATTCAATACTCAAGTGTTGCATGTTTTGAACTTAAGAAATTTGAGCACTTTCAGTCAACACTTCAAGTATTGACATGAAGTATTGTCAATACTCGAGTGTTGGAAAATGGCACTCGAGCATTGAGCTTTGAAAATGAGTTTTTAGACTATACTCTGAGTGTATGCTGCAAGTATTGGCTGACAGCAGAGCCAATGCTCGAGCACTAGGTTTCCAGTACTCGAGCATTGATGTTTTGGAAAGCACTTTAAGTCAACACTTCAAGTATTGGCTGAAAGTATTGCCAATACTCGAGTGATGAAATTCAGCACTCGAGTGTTGACCATTTTTTCTCAACACTGTCAGATAACACTTCCAGCATTGGCTGACAGCATAGCCAACACTCGAATGCTACTTTTGCAACACTCGAGTGTTGACACTTTTTACAGTGCTGTCAAGTAAAACTCCAAGTGAAAGCCTCCAGCAGAGACAACACTCGAGCACAGTTTTCCAGCACTCAAGTGTTGTGACTTTTCACTCAGCACTGGAAGCCAACACTGCAAGTATTGTCTGCCAGCATTATCAACACTCGAGCACCAGATTTTCTTCAGTAGACTGTCAAGCTAAAAAGTTTCACTGTTCATCAACATTTCATCTCAACACTTCCAGTATTCACTTCCAGCATTGCAAACACTCGAGTGTCACTCTCTCATCACTCGAGTATTGTGATTGGTCAAAATCATTTTCTATCACTTGCACAGAATACTCGAGTATTCCTAGAAAGTGTTAATCAACACTCCAGCATTAAAAATCTTCACTTGAGTATTTGACTCTTTTCAGAACATTTCCACACAACACTCGAGCATTACATTAAAGCATTGAACTTTTCTTTGAAACATTTTGAGCAAACACTCGAGCATAAAGACTTTTCACTCGAGCATCATTATTTCTCTCTCTCTCTCTCTGACAGCCTTGAGTCTGACACAAACCATGCCTACGTTTTACCCTACTTTCCTTATTTGTGTAACGACATTTTTGAATTCTAACTGCTCCCATTAATGCAGCAGATTGAAACATTAAATAGGAAAGAAAGCACAAGCATGGTCCGAGACTCGGAGCTCTTAACGTTCTTCTGCAAACTTCAACCTCGACTGCATCAAAAGCATTAAATGCCATTAATGCAGAAGCAATTGATCGTTAAAGAGAGTAATGGCTATTGAATGCAGTCTAATGGACAAATCATTAAGATTCAACTATAAAAAGATCAGCATTCATTACAGAGAAAATAGGAACTAAACCGAGCATTTAAAGTATGCATTTACTACGCTTTCTCTGTAAAATCTTCATTTATACTTACTGAGCTTCATTATTAGCCATCTACTCTTTTGAGAGAGATATTTAAGGTAGAAACACTTTGTAAATTTGTGAGATTCTCAAGGAAAGGGCCTTGAGTAAAGTTGGGTAAACGTGAGTTAGAAAACAGAGAGTGTCATACTCTGTTTTATTGAAAAGAGAAAGGGGGAGTGATTCCCAAATTGTAAAGGCTTGTGAAGCCTTATCTATTGCTGATAGTGGATTTGGAAATCTCTGGAGTGCCCTGAGGACTGCACGTAGGTTAAGGAGACCGAATCAGGATAAGCTCTTTGTGTTCATACTTTCCTTTCCTTCAGTGTCTTTACTCTTCTTTTCTGTGAAGTTTTAAATTGTGTTAAAAATTTTATTTGACCAATTCACCCCCTCTTGGTCAAATCCTATTCTAACAATATCTTCGACATCTTTATTTTCACATGCTATCTAATATCAGCGATGCTTGGAAGGATCAATCGAGCAACTAATTTGTCAATGAGAGACGATTGGAAGGATCAATCGTGGTTTAATAACAAAGGAGTACTACCCTTTGATTATATATATAATGACAAACCAACAAAAACCACTTTCTTGCTTTTTATGATACAATCTCTTTTCCTTTAAAAGATTCATCTAAAAAATGGGTATACTATAAACTCTAATAAAAAATTATTACCTGAGGAGCAGTGCTACTATGACTTTGTTGGTATTGGAAAGACAAATTTTTGCTATGACCGTAGAATGAAAGAGGTTGTAGAGGGGAAGAGAAATGTCGTTAGGAAGGATAATAAATTTTTTAAAACAAAATAAAATCTAAACCTTTTTTGTAGTTTTTAAATCTAGATAAAATCTATTTTAAAATAGCATTAAAAGCTAACTCAACCCTACTTAAATTAAACACGTTTTATTTTTAAAATTGCATTTTAAAATTAAAAACGTGTTATAAATATATTAAATAAGTGGATGTCCACTGACTCTTGACCTTCTGCATCATAAATACTGTTAATAAATTGTTACAGAGAAACGAAAGAGTTATTTAATGTATGAAGAGTCACAATTAATTTTCATTAATTGTGCTATTAAGTGTGACCCTTGGAGGGCATTCTCAGATGCCTATAAATAGGGCCTTGTACTTGATTAATGGAATAGAGAAAACTGAATGTGTATTGCTCTCCTATTTTCTCTTCTCTTCTCTTATCTCTTATCTTGAAAGCTCTTACTTTTATAACACATTATCAACACGATTATTCTGATGAAAGTATACTTCCCCCATAGTTTCCTTAATGATTTCATCTACTTCTTTTACTGTACATTTGTTTAATATTGATCTATCTAGGATAATCTTAGCTAATATATGGAATTAAAGTGAATCTTTTACCGATTGTTTTAAACATCGGGTTCCATAGCTTAAATTGGAGATTATTATTATTATTATTATTATTATTATTATTATTATTGTTTTTCTTATTAAATCTCATTTGCAAGTTCTTATATATATATATTTTATATGGCTAAAAGCCTTACATATATCTAATTTTATATTAAGAAATTATATGACTAGAAGTTATATATATGGCCAGAAGCTATATTCATTTAATTCTTCATATTTCTTTTAATATGGCCAGAAGCCATATTCATTTGATTCTTCATATTTCTTTTAATATGGCCAGAAGCCATATTCATTTGCTTCTAAGATATATGACCAGAAGTCACATATATTTTATATTCTATATTGTGGCTAGAAGCCATATACAATTTTTATCTTGAAGATAAAAGGCCAAAAGTCATAAATTTTTATTTTCTACTTTATTAAATGGCCAGAAGCCATTCAGCCTTAGTTATCTATTATAAAATTATATGGCTAGAAGCTATATAATTTAATTCCCCATTTTGGCTTTAATGGCCTGAAGCCATGAGAACTAAATAGCCTGAAGCCATAAAGTTTTAATTTCTTGTAATATTTTACTTTATGAATCATTTTATTTTTATAGTAATTTTATTGTTTATATACTGCAATTTAAATTTCAAATTTTAATAATTTGTTTTATTGCTTTAACTAGTTTAAACCATGTCAAACTTTGCAAAACTTGAATTTGTGGCTCTTGACATTATTGGAAAGAACTATTTATCTTGGATGCTGGATGCGGAAATTCATCTGAATGCCCGTGGTCTGGAAGACACAATTAAAGAAGGGAATCACGCATCCAACCAAGATAAAGCCAAATCCATGATTTTTCCACGCCACATTTGCATGAAGGTCTAAAAATTGAGTATTTGACTGTTAAAGGCCCACTTGTTCTTTGGAACAATTTAAAGGAAAGGTATGATCACCAGAAGATGATCATACTTCCAAAAGCTCGTTTTGACTAGATGCATTTGCGTTTGCAAGATTTTAAATCTGTAAGTGAGTATAACTCAACTATGTTTAAAATTACTTCTCAATAGAAATTGTGTGGAGAGATTGTCACTGATGATGATATGCTAGAAAAAACACTCTCCACATTTCATGCATCCAATTTTCTCCTGCAGCAGCAATATCGTGAAAAGGGTTTTAAGAAATATGTTGAGTTAATTTCTTTCCTCCTTGTGGCTAAACAAAATAATGAGCTTTTTTTAAAGAATCATGAATCTCATCCAACTGGCTCGAATCCATTCGCATAAGTGAATGTAGTATCTAACAAATCTGTTTATGGTCGTGGATGTGGAAGAGGATGTAGACGTGGCTACAATCGTGGGCATAGCCGTGGTCGTGGTCAAAATCATGATGGTTCAAATTCCCTTTTGAAGAAGGGGAAGATTGATAAGAGCCATAAAAAGGAAACAAGTGGGCATAATAAGCATGTTGAAAGTCCATGCTATCTCTGTCGTGGAAAGGGTCATTAGTTTCATATGAGGTCACTTTTGAACCACTCTTGGGCATTAGATATTAAAATTTGACCCAAATTATGAACTTGGATTTTCAAAAATGTTACAAAAACGTTGTTACTGTTCACAAGTCATTTTTCCATATTTCTGGTCTAACTTTGAAAAATCATAATTAATTCTAGAAAAATAGAAATGGAGTGGTTCCAATATAGAAAAATAGAAATGGAGTTCCAATTTCTAAATTTATCTTATTAAGTGACTTATAGGGGAAAATACTCATTGGGCTAAAAACTTGCCCATTTGAATCAATTTATTGAGAAACCATTCACTGTCCAATTAGTCAATTCCAATTTTTCCAGATTTTACCTTAAATTTTGGAAATTCATATCTCTCAAAATACACATACAAATTTCACAAACTTTATATTATTTTAAAGCTCAGGATGTGTAGTTTCTAACTGCAAAGTTTCAGCTCATTTGGAGCTCGTTTGCTATTTTTCCTTGCTACGTGAAATAGATTCATTTTTTAAGGCCTTTGGAACCCCTTAATTTGAAAACCAATTTTTGTTAAAATTCACCAAAACCTCTTTTTGGTTTCTTAACTCTTCTTAAACATGCATGACTAT
>JANTPZ010138770.1:0-10248 GCA_025593235.1 Vachellia pachyceras
TCATACCATTACCCATAATTTGAAGCCCTACCCCGCTTGATGAGTAGTGCACGAGAACTACATTGATCCTAAAACAAATGACCTGCAAATGTTCTCATCATCGTAGATGTGCTCATTAGTACGCTCCATGTCGACATATTAGCGATATGTCTGGATCAGATCCCACGGAATATACAGCATAAAATGCTAAACACAGCCCTCTGTTAGCTACCTCCAAAGTTGACTGGTGTGCATCCGATGGAATTTTTGCCCGATGATTGCTTGGCTTACATTTTGTCTATGACGTCTCCCCGAGACGTCTGTAAATCCTCTGTAATTTCTTCCATGGCGCGCTCAGTGGCGAATTCAGACATTATCTGGGACAAGTTTTTACCACCCAACTATCATGAAATTCTCTCCAGGCTAGTAGCTCCCCCGATCTACTCCTCTAAGAAAGACTTGTTTCTCAGTTTAAGTAAACCGCTTCTAATTGATCATGGCAACAAGGTAATGCAATCCCCCTCAAATAAAAACAGCGAGCAATTCTGCTAGCCAAATCAAATAGAAAATCCCGAGTTCATCTCCTTATCGATATGATGGAACACTGAGAACTTGATGAAACAGGCGTTCTCAATAGAGAAATCAACGGGTAAAATATGCTACATGCTGAGCGCGAGAGAGCTTGCAATTGCGTGGGGAAGCAGCCCTCTTTACTGGTCCTGGAAACCTTTTCGATCCTCAAGGTTTGTTCATCACCACAATTTAACAGATCTCATTATCTCAATTTTAACTCAATCCCAACGGATGGAGTAGATTTGCAGAAGTAGCTGAACTGAGAACCATATGCTGGCTAGAAATCAGGGGGAACAAGGAGGCCCGAATGCTATCTCCGAGAACGATATACGGAGCGTATCTGATCGTGAAAGTGGCGGATCGTGCATATGGATTGGACTCACTGCCATCGGAGGTGTCGGTGGAGGCCGGAAATTTCAAGTCAAAAGGGAGCGTTTATGTGCGATGGCCTGTGAAGGAGAAGGTGGAAAGAAGGTGCGGGAGCACAAGAGGGTCAGGCTCAAGAGGTGATGGGAAATGGCCTCGGAAGCGAGAGGACGAGTGGTTGGAGATAGAGCTGGGGAGCTTCTTCAACGAAGGAGAAGGAGATGGCGAGGTGAGAATGTGCTTCAAAGAGGTGAAAGGCGTCCATTTGAAAGGAGGCCTCATTGTCGAGGGCATTGAGATTAGGCCCATTAGATTGGAACAGGCCTTCACCTGATTGGTTATAGGGTTTCTCACACAAACCCTAACCCTAGCCATTCTCCATAAATACCTGACCTCCCATTGCAGAGACAGAACTCGTCCTTTAACTTGTTCCTTCGTCTCCGGACTGCTTCTCCTCGGTCCTTTCAGGTTTTGCAGATACCGCTCGGTTGTTTTTGGGGGGTTTTATAGATTAGATGGATTAGTCTGAATGTAAGAAATCTGTTGATGTGTGGCCCAATAGATGTGAATAACGTTATTGGAGTGGGTTGCGTGGTTGTGAATTTGGCGAACAGCGATGATGATGTGTATTTCCCAGCTCACTACGAGGCCTTTTCTCAAGGTCTCGGAGTATAAATTCTCACATCTATCTGAGCTTTTTTCCTATTATTTTTTATTCAATCGATTTTTACTTGCATCGGAAAATGAACAGCAATCCAAATATAATTAGACGTGTGTTTGGGAACCATTTTGAAGGTGATGGAATGCATCTTCTAGAAGGAATTGAGTGTTTGGGACAAACTAAAGTCAAAAATGGCTTAAAATGCACTATGGGGGAAGGAAAATAAAGTTTCTGCTCAAGATACATTACATTTTAGGTTGTAATCTCAACAATACAAGTCACAACCCGACATATTTTAATTACTTTTATTTCATTTTCCCTTACTTTTACTTTTACGGATCCTTTTGAATTGGGAAGAGGAGTGTGGCCCTTTGGTGAATGCACTCGACTTCTCATCAGTGATGGCAATCCAACCAAAGCCTCAAGAAACAGAATGGATCGATTTCAGGGCCCATCCATTTGAGCATCCAAAAAAGGGGGAAGAATGCTGGTGAAAAGAAATAACGAGGGAAATTCAATCCCTCGCTATATCCGTTTGATAACGTGATAGAGAAGTACTTTTATTCAAGTCGATATAAATATGTGGAGAAGATTGTCTCGTTTAACAAAAATACACTATTAAAAGTACGTTTGCTTTTAAAAACGTTATTTCAAACAAGGCATTATATGATTTGCATACAGTGAGGTTTGTTAATTAACTAATACTATCATCTTTGGACAACAACGCTATTGTAGTTTAGAGTTATCTGAATGAAAGAAGTGAGCCTTTGCACTGCGGTCAAACTCGTTAACTAAAAATATTGGATTTGTTTGTAACAATGTTTGTAAAAGATAAACGCATGTTTAATAGCGATTTTTTATAAAACGAAATAGTTTCCTTCACATATTTACTTCAATTTATGTGAAAGTAGTTCTCTACCGCATTCTTAAACGAACACACTATCTTATTTATGGTGGGGATATGTGTGCCCGTCATGCTGCCTTTTTCCCATATGCCTTTCCAAATGATGATGTCCTTCCACATGCCTCCTCGCCATGTATCTTTACTAAGGTTGGGAATACGGGCCAGCCCGTGAACCCTATTCTTTGGTGGCGGGCTAAGATTCCCCAACCCGAGCCCGCCATGCCCGCCAACTTATTTTTTTATTTTATTTTTTATAAAAATATTTTTTTACTTTTTACCCAATTTTTTCCTATAAGATTGTATATTTTCATGATCCTCTTTCCAATCCTATCAATAAGTGTTCAATAATTTCCTAAAAGTAAAATTTAATATTACCTTTTCCTTTGTAAAAAATATTGGGATTAAAAAAAAAGCATATAAAATTTTTAAAAAAATTAAAAAAAGACGTGTTAGGTGGGCTGGCCCGCCAACCCGCGGGCTGCTTTTGGCGAGCTGGCAATTGCCAGCCCGAGTCCGCCAGTTTTGATGGGCTGACGGGTTGGACCCGCGGGCCCAACCTGTATTCCCATCCCTAGTCTTTACTCTTTCTGTGTGATGCGACGACCCCTTGCTATGTGCTTCTGATTGGACTGTGCCCACTGTTTTCTGTTTTGTCGCCTTTTAAAGCCCCCACGACCCATCCTGTGCCTGTGGGGCCCCCCTTCCCACACATGCTTCACGCGCACCCATGCTTTGCCCCCCTAACGACATCCTTTTGGTTCTTTCCACTCCTCACCCAATCCATCCAACTTCGGTTGGGGGTAGAGGGTCTATTTGGATCGCTTCCTACTATCTAACTCTTACTTCATGCTTATCTCTTAAATCTTATTAAAAAATAGCTTTTACTGACCTCCCTTCATGTGTTTTAGTGCTTACCATTGAATAAAAAACCGAACCGGTTGATCTGGGAACCAGCAATCCGATCACCTAACCGATCCGGGAACTGGTTTTAATATTCTTAATGTTGTGTTTTATTATCGTTACAATGAAACAGTTGTGTGAGACATATATGCATTGAAATATTACATATTTAATGTTCTTTTTATTTAATATTAGAGAAATTTACAATCAAGCATCAAATAGGAGAATTAATGAACAAACAGTTCCAAAGATTCACAAAATTACTGTAAGGTTCTAGGTGTAAATCTTTGGACCTTTTATTCATTATTTCTCCTATTTGAGACCTGATTGCAAATTACTCTTAATATTGTGATATTAAATTATTCAAAATCAAATATCAGTATTTTTTTATTAAATTAAACTATTTTGATATGATCAGTTTGACTCACTGGTTGACTCCGATTCGATCCAACTCAATAACTCGAACGTTTTTTTTTGCCAGCAAAGGAAACCATAAATTAAACACAACCAAACTTACATAGTCTTAGAAAACACCAAACCAAACAACCAAACTAAAGACAATGAAACTAATCCCAAGCAAAGAAAATAACAACAAAACACTAAGGACAGTATCTAACAACAACCCTCCAAACAACATGTGACTGCAACGGTGCTCGAGATACCCAATTGCAAGGGTAAGAACCGTCCAAGAAGCTTTGACGAATCGTTCGGTTGCCAAATATGCTTTTAAAGGAATCCACATAAAGAAATGGCTCTTGATCAAATTCCCTGAGAGAAGAAACTCAAGGAGGACAAAGAACTTAAAGGAAAACATAAAACCACAACCATATTGATAATAAGGGTTAGAATCACCATACCAGCCGATAGACGAACAGTGATTCCATACACACTGGACAAGCACATGTTTTGTCGGAATAAGAACAGTGTAACCGATCACACTGAACAGGCACATGTCAAGAAGCCCTAAATGAACAGTATGTACAAATCCACTGAATCGACTCAATATAATGATTCTAAACTGACCATCATAAAGCCTTGCCTTCAAAATATAAACCATCCTACCCTCTGATTTCAATCTCACCAAATAAGTAAATGGGCTCAGTGTATTCTCCATCTCACTCATGGCTTATCTCTAGCAGAAGTTACTTTAGTTATTAAAATTTGAATGAGAAATGGATGGAGTCCACCAGAAAAAGAATGAGGAGATGGTGGAAATGACAGGCGTGACCTCATGGCGGAGCCCACTTCTAAGAATGGCCGATCAATCGATAAGCGGCGTTGGTACTTATCATTTCCAAAATTTAAAACCCAGCAGCAATTCTTATATAGACATGTATTTTTGACCGTCCATATATCGATATGTATACAGTATACAGTATACATATTTGGGCAAAAAAAATGTATATTCATGTCAATATTGAGAGATCATTAGATTGGCATATAGATATAGGTACGGTCGGTGCAATCTGCATCTTGCTGTTGTGGCAGCGGCGGCCCACACATGTTATCGTACTGTCGTATCAACGTTTTACCCGTGACTCGTCGCCTCCTTCACCCGCCACGTGTATGCGTCACCGTGTCCTCACATTCCTTTTCCTACCCTACGGTCAGCGGTTTCTCCCCTTCATCAAGTTCTTAGCGCAAGTCCAATTTTTGTTCTACGTACAGTTATTTTGCATGTTCGAAAACATTTTTTAATTATGCACGTAAATTAAAATAAAAAATATTTTTAAATCCGTAAAATAATTTTAAGATCCATGAAATCATTTTAACATTTGTAAACTTCTTTTTCCTAATAGATTTCTAAACATACACATTATTTATTAGAATTAATTCTGTTTAAAGCAAAGCTACAGTAGATGTAGATAATCTTCTAACAAAAATTTTAATTCTAATTTATCATTTTGTGAGAGATGAGTCGAAGCCTACTTGAAATTGTTTGGTCTTTTTCCAGCATAATCCCACTCAATCACATAATGCCTAGCGCAACCTCGCATTTTTGGATTGGATGCATCAAGGGGGAAGAGATTCCTATGGGCCAAGTAGACGAAAGTGCCAAACAAGAATTCCGATGATACGTGTATATGTAAACAATGTACTTGTTTGGGAATATCATTTTCCCAACAGTACACGTAAGTCAAGATAAAATCAATCCGAAATCTGTAAAAATAATCTTAAAATCTGTAAAACCATCTATAAATCCGTAAAATATCACGAAATCTGTAAATTCATTTCTTCCAACAGAATTTCCAAACACACGCAATAATGACACTTTCAAGTAAGTATTACTCTATTCGTACAACGGAATTAACCCAGAAAATACGACAAAAATTGTATGAAAAGTTACTGCTTTAAACATCAAAGTGCATCGGATCAAGCCAAACCATAAATGGTCTCTTGTTTCGTGCAAGGCGGTATCTAAAGTTGCTCAAAAGCGCAGAGGCATTTATGGTATAGGAAGCGTAAGTGGTGAAACGAGCGAATGACCATTTGCCACGCCACAAAAAGTGTGAAGGCAGAGTTTGGGGATAGGGAGGAGGAGTACAGATCTGGACGGGCCCGTACATGAATGAAAAGCGCACAATATCTCTCTGTCCTCTGTTCGTTTTCACCACTGTTCCAAGGTCCCGTTCCCTGAGATTATTTGCTTCATCGAGCTCCGATTTTCCTTACCGTTGAACATAAAGATCACCTACACAATGAACCTACCCCCCGAGGAAGCTTCTCGTCTTTTACTCTGCGCCCTCTCCAAATCCATTCACCACCCGCTTCTCCATCTCCGCCTCCTGTTTCTCTTCGTTCCCACCTAAGCTCAAACCTCGATGAATACATTTTTCTTGAATTTGACGTCTACTCTCACCCTCCCTTTTCTTTTAAGAAAATACGGAACCAAGAATTTCAATACCCACGGCTGGTGAGATTCGGATTTTTTTTTAATTTACAAATGCTTTCTGAATCGATGCTCCGTCTCTTGACAGAAGACCTGCTTATACGAGTTCTTGAGAAGCTCAGCTCCGACGTGGATCGGAAATCATGGCGGCTTGTCTGCAAAGAGTTCCTTCGAATTGAATCACTGACCAGGAAAAAAGTGCGGATCCTCCGTATCGAGTTCTTGCCTGGGTTGCTTCGAAAGTACTGCAACATTGAGACGGTGGACCTCTCCGTATGCCCGCGGATCGATGATGGAGCCGTGTCAATGTTGCTGAGTCATGGTTCACTAAATTGGACCAAAGGACTGAGGAGGCTGGTGCTCTGTCGGGCAACTGGGTTGGGGTATAGAGGGTTGGAACTATTGGTTCGGGCATGTCCTTTGCTAGAAGCCATCGACGTTTCCCATTGTTGGGGATTTGGGGACAGAGAAGCGGCTGCGCTTTCGTACGCAACGAGGTTGAGGGAGCTGAAGATGGACAAGTGCCTGGGGTTGACTGATGTTGGTTTGGCAAGGATAGCTGTTGGTTGTAGCAATTTGAAGAGTCTGAGCTTGAAGTGGTGCCTCGAGATTTCTGATCTGGGCATCGATCTTCTTTGTAAAAAGTGCTTAGATTTGGAAATTCTCGATGTTTCATATTTGAAGGTTAGTTTCAATTTCTGAGCCAGAGAGATCACCGTGTTTGATAATGGCAATATTGGGAATTCATTAAGAAGGAATCCAAGAGATATAGCTATATCACTTTGCAAGACGAACTGTTAGACTTAATCTTGTACAATTTTTTAATGTAAAATTCTATGGGATATTTCAGGAAACAGTTTTGAGTTTTCCTTCTTAAACTACTGATGATAGGTTGTGACTTAGTATCTGTGCTGTTCAGGGTTTTCAGTAATTGAAGAAGGAATAATGTGAGGATCTCTTATGTTAAAAAATTGAGTGCAATGGAAAATAGCGAAGAAAGAACAACTTTATCCGTTGCTTGTTGACTAAGGACAATGCACTGTAGTACATATAGGAATGGCTGTTGCCATTCGATGAGCAGGCTGCTTTAAATAAGTTGTTGAGATTCTTCTGTGTTGCTTCCTTAGATTAGTCACTAAAAATATACATGAAACATTTGGTTTGAATTTTGAGATCTCACCTTGTTGTAGTTGACGAGTGAATCCTTGAAATCAATTGCTTCTCTGTCAAGGCTGGAACTTTTGGTCATGGTGAGCTGCTCTTTTGTTGATGATGTTGGACTGGGGTTTCTTGAAAAAGGATGTCCATCTCTTAAGGTGATGTATTTACGCTGCCTTGTTTTGAATTTTGCTGAAAATGGAGTTGAAGTTTATGAAAGTTGGTATGCATTTTGGGGAATTGCAATTTTCTTTAATTTTAACCGTGTTTTCCACGAGGGTGCAGGCAATTGATGTATCGAGGTGTGATTTTGTAAGCTCATCCGCTTTGGCATCCATAGTTAGTGGGCATAGCAGTCTTGTGCAGATACATGCAGGATATTGCTTCTTGGTCAGTTTATTTATGAATCTATTGCTGTGTCTGATATTTGCTGAAATATTCATTTCATCAAATTTTGCACACACACTAAAACAACACGCATTTTGGACAGGAGCTTTCATTATTCTTTGTTGAATGCTTGAAGAATTTAAAGAGCCTGACCGTGATTAGAATTGATGGTGTTCAAGTTTCAGACCTTGCCCTCCAGATTATTGGCACCAGCTGCATGTCTCTATTGGAAATTGGTTTGAGCAAATGTATGGGAGTCACCAACATGGGAATCATGCAGCTAGTGTCTGGCTGTGGTAAATTGAAAATTATCAATTTAACATGTTGTCGATTCATCACTGATGTTGCTATCTCTGCTATAGCAGACTCTTGCCCCCACCTCATCTGTCTGAAGTTAGAGTCATGCGATATGGTGACTGAGAGAAGTTTTTATGATCTTGGCTCCCGTTGCTTGCTACTAGAGGAGCTTGATCTCACTGAGTGCTCAGGGATCAATGATAGAGGTAAATTTATGGAAGTGTCTATCTGAATACACTAAATCTGTTTTGGGTAATATGACACCCCCTCCCCCAAAATGAGTGTTAGGCGTCATTTTAAATTTCCACAATTCGGATACAGACTTGTCTTCACTTGTTATTTTCTCATTTGAATCTGATACACTTCTTTCAAGCAGCATTCAAATATCTATCAAGATGTTCAGGACTCTTGACGTTGAAATTAGGATTATGCACCAACATATCAGACGTAGGATTGGCATATATTGGGTCTAACTTTCCGAAGCTGGCAGAACTTGATCTTTACCGGTAATCAAACTTTATGATCAATGGGCTTAACCTCCCCCCCCCCCCCCAAACAAAAAAAAAAAAACAAAAAAAAATGTTGGGAGCTGTGAGGCAGGTCTCTTGAGTTCAGCCTGTTTTGATGTTGCAGCTGTGCATGTGTTGGAGATGATGGGCTAGCAGCACTCGCTAGCGGCTGTAAGGAACTGATAAAACTCAACGTGTCATATTGCAATAGAATTACAGATAGAGGGATGGAATGCATTGGCTATCTAGGTGATCTGTCTGAACTGGAGATGCGTGGGCTACTGAACATTACTGGTATGGGCATAGCAAAAGTTGCAGTCAACTGCCAAAGACTGGCTGATCTGGATTTGAAACATTGTGAAAAAGTTGGTGATCCAGGCTTCTGGGCCATTGCTTTTTACTCACACAACTTGCGCCAGGTATCATAATTGCTTCTAGCACTATTGAAGTTTTGTACTGCTTACTAGAAATCTTAAGCCTCTAGAATAAAGGCTAGAAATGCATTTCAAATAACTTAGGCAGGTGATAGTCCTCTGGGTTTCTCACTCTCAAAGCAAAGCTACTACTAGCTGATAAATTGCTAGCTTGAATGAAATATACAGCGGTAGGCGTTCTAATTCAAATTGGTGATGACGATGATGGCAGATAAATATGAGTTACTGTGCCGTTTCGGACGTGGTTTTGTGCTTTCTCATGGGGAACCTGAAACGGCTGCAGGAAGTGAAATTGGTGAATATTGCTGAAGCTACTGGGAAAGGGTTGGAACTTGGCCTCGGGGCCAGTTGTGGTCGGGTCAAAAAGGTTAAACTGCAGGCATCTCTCAGGTTCTTGCTTTCGTCAGAGATACTGGACATGCTGCATTTACGAGGGTGCAAGATCAGATGGGATTAGCGTTTCTTTTCGTGGCAAGTTAACAACAGAAATTGGCTTCGTTTGGAAACCCGTTGAGAAAACGGACATAGATTCCTAGGTACTTTATGTGAGAGGAATTTTGTCTCGGCTTGCGTGAGAATGGGTTTTGGGGGTCAAAACGGGGTTCCGTTACGAAGCTATTGTTGTGTTTACTTTCCCCGGAACTGATGTTGCTTGATGTTTATTAAATTAAGACTACTCCAGAATGCGAACGAAGTCTCTTAAAATTTAAGCAATGCCTGTTGAAGCAGGATCAAGAAGGGTTTATTTCTTTAAGGAAAAAAGTTATATCATATATAATAGGGATATATAAATATTGTATTGATATATAGACGATGAGAAGGAAGACTGACAGAAAAGAGTAGTTGTATATAATATTTTTTGGTAAAATTGTATATAATATTTTGGTCAGCTTAACACATGTTGGATAATGTTTAAAGCCAAATGATGATGGCGAAAGGGAGGATAGAGGACACAAATTGGGTTAAAGTGTGATTTTATCTCGAAAATAGTCAAAATCTAAACAATTTTATAATTGTAATATTTTAATTGGGTTAAATTGTAATATTTAAAGTCAAATGATTTTATCTCAAAAAAATTTATATTTAAATAAAATCTAGATTTTAAATTAAAAATTAGATTTTACATTAAAATCTAGATTTTGTATTGATTTCTAAATAAACCCTTAATCCACAGGTTCGCCCCAGAAAGG
>JANTPZ010138771.1:0-13124 GCA_025593235.1 Vachellia pachyceras
TCTCAAATAAGAGAAAATACTTCAAAAGGTGCAACCAGCAATCCATTTGAAGCGCATCTCACTGATCACGAGCTAGATTTTCTTGTTGCCATTTTGGGCTTGCTTGTGAATCTGGTAGAGAAGGATAGTCATAACAGGTAATTTAATTTTAAAGCTATTTACTGACTGGCAGTTGGAATGTACACTCTATTCATGTGGTCTTTTGGTTTTTTCTAACTGCCCCTCAAATTTTGTTACGGTTTTCTACAGATCACGTCTTGCAGCAGCCAGTATAACGCTTCCTGCCTCAAAGGGCTTGGACCAAGAAGCTCAAAGAGATGTTATTCAGTTGCTGTGCTCTATTTTCTTGGCAAACCAGGGTGGGAGTGAGGGATCTGGGGAAGACAAACATTTGCAGCTGGTTGGTACCATTTCTAATTTAGAATTTTGTTGAATTTTCTCATTTTTATTCCTTATTATTAATGTGTTGCATCAAAGAATGGAAGTTACTGTCAGTGATGTTATAATTTCTAAATTTATAAAGGCTTATTGGTTGTTGCATCCATTTTATCGCATCATATTATGCTTCATCAGCATTTTAGATGATGGAATTCTGTTGTTGTTCGCCTAACTAGAATAGTTGCAATCATTTATTTATTTGCACTTGCAAGTGAAAGATGTAGATTTAATTCAAATGAATACGGAAATAGGTGTTGGACCCGGATATTAGGTTCCAAGAGTAAAGGCAGGAATTCTTGTTTGCTTCCTCTGATGTTATTTTCAAGAGTTACTGCGTGTTTCATTATGCAGAACGATGAGGCGGCTCTGCTTGAAGGTGAAAAGGAAGCTGAGAAAATGATTGTAGAAGCATATTCAGCCCTGCTTCTGGCCTTTCTTTCTACTGAAAGGTTATCTTTCTTGTCCATTTTTTTGCTCAATTTTTATCTTGCAGCATTTATTCAGGCTCTTTATCTGTGTGTGTTTTTTGGCTGTGCAGCAAGAGCGTACGAGAAGCAATTGCTGACAATCTTCCAGATCGCAAGTTAGCTATTCTTGTCCCTGTGTTAGACCGATTTGTGGTATGTTGCTCTTGGCGCTAGTGAATGCCATAGCAAATTAGATTCCGCAATTACCGTTTTGTGAAATACGATCTTCCCTTTTATTAATGGTTATAGGAGCATGGGTTTAGATTTAAACGATGACTAACACAGTTTGTCTCTGTAAAGAATTTAACATTGCCTTGCTAATTGCTATAACCTTTGTGACCTAGTCTTTTGTTGCATCCTGGCCTACTCTGTCACTTAGGGCCCGCGTTTCTATATTTTTGTCTACAACATTTTTAGCAACTTCAACCCATAATTTTATCTGTCCCCAGGAATTTCACCTGAGTTTGAACATGATTTCACCGGAGACTCATAAAGCCGTGAATGAAGTCATCGAATCGTGTCGGATTCCATGAAAGAGCTTCTCTACAAACAGAAAACTTGTACAGTCTCAGCCTGCAGTAGTGTTTGTTGTACTCGCCCAAGGAAATGAGATTTGATGCTGGTCACTTCATACTGACCAAGTCTTTTTTTACTCAATTCATAGTTCTGCATCTTGGCTCCATTTTATTTTTTTTTTTCCCAATATATAACCTTTTCCTGTGTTTGTTTCATGCGATTGGTGACCAGATGCTTGTATACAAAATTCAGTGGCAAATGCCTGGATTCATTCCTGGCATGGTTTCTGTGTAATAGTAGTGCTATTTTTCTCCCCTTATGGTTCATAATTTTTTGTTTATTCATTCATATTCTTGTATCAGGAGCCTTTATATTATGCTAAGATCCACCCACCCTTTGTTTTATCTATCGCCTTTGCAACTTTATGAGATGAAGCAGGGTGATTTCCTTTTTTTTTTTTTTTACACAAATTTTAGGCAGGGGGTTGGGCTCACCCACAAGCCAAGGGCAGGGCGAAATCTCCCTTCCTCTTAGGTCATACCAATGTTGGGCAGGGCGAGCCGTCAATTACCTTCAGGCGTTTACCTAAGCACCCAGGAGCTAGGATGCCTCCCCAAGCGCCGCGACTGGAGCCACAACAAAGTGACCTTCTCAGGTATCGAACCCTCTCCCTTTGGTGAGAGTGTCCAATACCTTCGCCAGTTGAACCCACGGACGATGGGTAGGGTGATTTCCTTATTTTATCTAAATAGTGACAGAGATTTCATTCAGAAGCCATATTAATGCCTACTGTGTATTCTCAATTGGGTTCTCTGGCCCTTTTTGGTCATAAAAATGAGTTTCATGGCCCAATGAAGAACAAAGACATCCGGCTAGTAAGACAATGAGTTTTTTAATGCATCACAGTAGGATATAACAGGCAGCTGGAATATCAGAGGATTCTATGAAAGGGGATGATCTTAACATAATTGTGAAAAAACCTGAAGTTTATTACACATTAACGATTAATGAATAAGTAATAAATAAAGAATACTATTCATATTAAATTATAACTGATACGTTTTTTTGTTTGAAAAATGTTATCTTGCTCTTATAAATCATCAAATCTCCCTTATCATTCTGCCAACAAATTTTTTTGCACCATAGAAAATATAATACTGAGTGATAAAATTAATTTTGAGATCTAAAATTAAATTATTATTTTATCTTTAACTCGGGCGCACATATATTTTAGAATCTTATTTTACAGTATGACGCACCATGCTAAAAAAAACTAATTAAAAAATAAATTATCTACCCTAAATAACACAAGGGCCCTCTCTCCTTGTCTTCCAAAACCAGGGGACTTGTTCATGATAAAGTCTTCAAAGTGAAGCTTATGATCAAATGTGCTTACCAAGGAAGTCAAGGATAAGCTGATTAACTCGTTGAGGAAATTGTTCCTGCACAAAATGGGTTCCATCGGGAACAAATGTTACTTCCAAACAGGGGACAAATTCCTTCCCCTTTCCACTCTTTATTAAATCCTCAACCCCTTCAAATTTAAGAGAATAATCCTTGCCACCAACAATAACAAGTGCAGGAACTTTCACTACTGGATCTGGCAAGTTGAATTCTTCATCAAGAGACCTATAAATGGAAATAGCCAATAAAAAAAACAAATTCACCAGCTCAGTAAGTTTCCTAAACAGTTATTTTGCTTCTTTTTTTATTTCATGCAATTTAAATGTACGAGTGCACGCACAAATATGTTAACACCATACTCAAGCTTGAAATCTCATCCAAACATGATGGGTGGTACTGCCACTTGGCCAACTTCTTGTTGACTAGTCATTTAGCTTCTTAAGTAGTTATTTTGCTTCTTTTTTCCCGACTTCATACAATTTAAAACAATGCGAGTACATATAAATATGTCAATGTTAGACTCAAACATGAGACCTCGTTCAATTATAGCAGGTGGAGGTGCCACTAGGGTAACGTGTCGTTGACCCGTTGTTCTGTTTCTAATTATCTAGAGATCAGAACCAAGAGAACCCAAAATCATTCCATTACCTGTATGGAACCTTCAATGCAGTTTGGAATCCAGATTTCTCATACAGTGCTCCATAAGCTGCAAGATCTTCTTCTGTGAACCAAGTTGGAAGAGGGGTTGAAGGATCCACCAAATCCATAACCTCCTGGTTTTTCTCAGCTATCGGTGTCTCACTTCTTGAGAAGAGGATGTAAATGTTTCTCACAACAGCTTTTGCATCAAGGCGTCCAAAATCAGCCTCTGCTCTTCCTGGCTCCTAAAATCGACAGAGAAAGATTGGAAAGATTGCATAATAAAATAGGACTTGTGATAAAACTTGAAACACAAAAGAGTTTAAGAACACACCTGAAATCTTGAAATGTATAAGCCTTCAGGAAAGTATTTGTGGAACTGAGAGAAGCCTGGAGGCACATATGGAGCTCCAAAAGTGATTATGCCCAAGACCCTTTCTGGGTGTAGAGTGGCGAATAAATACCCAACTCGAACTCCAAAGTCTTTTCCAACAAGAAAAACCTATTTACATACAGTTGTTGAAGTGAAGGAGAATACATAAAGGCCAATGTCAAAAATACCCTGTTTTGTTTCCAATAACACAGACTATAAAACAAGATGGAACCAGAAATTGGATTATTATTATTATTATTATTAAGATATTTTACATCAACCTCTTCCCGAAGGTGATATTGATTACTCTTTGACATATTTCTTTCAAACATATCATCTGGCTGGTTCTACCAACATTTCATATACATTACAGAAATGTATATTATAGAAATCCAGTAAATTTAGTTTTTCTACACAACACGAGAATTCAACTTTACTTAACAACCACCACTGTTGGGTTTAGTCGAAGGGGCTAATCCCTCGCAAATGGGGAGAGATGTCAACATCTAATGCTTCAAACTTGAACTTGCTTCTAATAGAAGGATAAATATGCTTAGAAAAAAATCAATTTTATTTTTAAATGACAACACGTTCTCGTCAAAAGGTTATCTTAGCAGCTACTTCATTGAAACTAAAGCAGAAGGCCGTTTTTTTTTTTTTTGCAATGAATGATATTTTCACAGCCACATATAACTTTCCTAACTTCTCGAGCAAGCTTAGTGTAATTCAATCTATCTATTAAACGGATCAGGAAGGTGAAGGGTAAACTCGTCATGGTTCTACAGCCTTTCTGACATAAAAACGTAGGAAGCTCATGTATTTAGTACCTTAGCAAGATCAAGAGCATCGAGCATTCCAAGCAGATCACTGAGAATGTCAGAGAAGGTGGCTTTCTCGGGTTCGAGCGGTGGGTCAGAAAGGCCGTAGCCTCTGTAATCGGGGGCAATAGCTCGGAAGCCGCCGGCACCGGCAAGAGCGATCATCTGGTGGCGCCAGGAGTACCATATCTCAGGGAAGCCGTGCAGGAAAACGAGGACGTTAGGACCTGAAACACCCAAAAACGATGAAACGTTGGAAGCTTCCGATAGAGGTGTAGGTAGGGAGGAACAAAATCAAGAATGGAACAGAAAATTATCATGCAGACCGGTTCCGATATCGGCGACGTGAAGCTTGAGGCCTCCGACGTCGACGAATTTGTGTTGAATTTGGTCCATCTTGCGGATTCTCTGGTTACTGAGGAAACTGAGAAGGCTGGTTCAGTGCGTGCGTCCATAAATACATATATAGGAACATGAACACTTTTGGCAGCCTGGCATTCATGCACTTAGGAGGTCAAATTGGCCTTTCCGGGTGATTGCTGCTTCAGGTTCGGATGAACATGAAGGAATAAGAATTAAGATGCTTTCTGAAGAAGACAAATGAATTTTTTACGATACGACACTTGAGACATAAAAAGATAAATCTGGATTCTCTGTTCACGTACGTATTGATCGGACCAGGTTCGAAAGTTGATGATTCTCTTCCCTTTTTTAAAACTACAATATATAGTGTGGACCTTCTCTCTTTTTTTCTTGACAAGACATATATAATGTGGATCATTTGTATGAAAAAAGAAATTATGTAATGTGCATGAATGAACGCACATAAAGAATATAATATTTAGATGCTTGTATGAACGTTCAGAATGGAAATTTTTTTTTTGGTTTAGACAATGTTACCTTTTGTAGTGGGCCCACACTGTTTTTTTGGGTATGCAATGTTCAGCTAAGTAGGGGTATTTTCCTACGGTAGATTGCAGGGTGTGATCCGATATTGTGTTTGTTTGAGAATTCCGTTGGAAAAAATGATTTTTGAAAATGAATTTTGGTAAAATGAATAAAATTTATGTTTAAAAAAATGTAGTTACTCTTGGATAGACCGTTGGTCAGAATGACTTTTTGTAAAAATTTTAAATAAAAAAATGATAATCCAAATTATACAAGCTTACAAAAGTGGAGTCTCAGGAAACCCAAATTAAACTTTAAAAAAATGCAGTAAGCAGAAGACACACGCTAAACTAGAAAGCCAAGCAAGCATGCACACAACTAAAGCACGAACTCAGGTGTTGTGTCTTTACATTGACTAACAAACACAGTCTTCCTTCCACTGCCATGGCTGCTGCTTCTAAGAAGCAGGTCGCTCAGCCTCCATCTCTTCGACAATGACGATCACGTCGATGTGTTTTTCTTGCTCGTCCTTCCCTTCGATGCTGATTTTGAACTCCTCACGCAATAGGTCTGCGGAGGGATGACACCTCCACCGCCGACGTCACTTTCATCAGCATCGGAGGCGGAAGGAGAACACGAAAAATTTTCTCGCTCCTCGAACATGAGCTTCCTCAGAGGAGGTCGACGATGGCGCGGAGCCAGCACCGTTTCATTCGGCTTGGGAATTGAAGAAATGGAAGAGCCTGCGAGAGAAACGACTTCGTTCGACGGAGAAAAGTGAGGATGGTTGAATAGAAAATTGGTGTCGAAGATTGGGTATGCACAAACCAGAGCGAACTCAAACTCGTCGTCGCTGTTCGGGTGTCGGTCGTTGAGAGAATCGCGGTGAGATTGGGTACAATCGAGAGACTCCCAAGAGTCGAAAAATCAGGTCATCGTCGGAGACGGAGAGAGGGTCGCTCCGAAACTCACTCAAAACTCTGGCGGCAATCTCGGCGAGTGTTTCGGAGGAGTAGCTACTGAAGCTAGGAGAAGAAGCTGATAATTGATAAGCCATGGCTTCCGTCACCTGAACGTGTGTTATACAATGAATTGCAGCCATTTCACTTCGCGAATGTAGAAGCCATTTCACTTCGTGACGAGCTTTGATGCAGGAGGCTGGTGAGAGCTGAGCTTCTGGTGACTTGATGAGAGCGGAAGGAATCTCCCCTGCATTGAAATGACTTCTTTTTGCAAAACGAACCGTCGGGGAAAATGGCGTTCTTAAAACGGAAACCCAAACATAATCTCATTTTGCCTAACAATCCAGAATGTATTTTTGGGTTCAAACGGACCCCAAATAAGACCATTAAATGCATACGTCAGCTTGTTTGTATTTTTACACTTAAACCCATGAATCAATTTCTACCTTTTTTTTAAAGCATGTTTGCCACAGTATTATAAAAGAATAGTGCCGTAAGTTAAGGTAAAACTCATAATATATTCATATCGTAAACTGTAAATTACGTTAAAAAAGTATATTCCATCGCTAATATAAACATATGTTTATTCAGGCAAAAGAAAAAATCAACATTTTTAGGGTTGTTTGTTTAAAATTTTCTCCCTGAAAAATTACTTTTAGAGAATTTTATCATATTTGCTTACATTTTTTTAAAAAATATAAAGAGGCAGTTTTTTATTATTTGTCTTCAAAGACCTGCCATGAGCAAATTTTTGAAAACAAAAATTCGTAAATACACAAAAATATAAAATCTTAAAATTACAAAATAAGAAAGGGAAAATACCAGACATTTAAAATTGTAAAAGGATAAATTAGGGTTCCGATTCAAAATCCCAAATCAGGGCGCTAGATTAAATAGAGATTTTCAAAATGTTAGTGAAAAGATGAAGTTGCTTCAAAGGAAGGAGGATACTGAAAAAATTTTCGGATAAACAATGTTTTCATTAGAATGAATCACTCACAGTGTTCTCATTCGGATGAGAAGTGTTTCATCTAGATGAAATGCTCTCATCCTCAACTCATCCACATGACTTATGAGAGTTGGGGATGAGAGCTTTTATTTTTTATTAACATTTTGAAATCTTTATTTAATCCAACTCTCTGATTTAGGATTATGAAAATGTGAAACCCTAATTTATCCTTCTACAATTTTAAATATATTTTTCTAACATTTTTCGAATAAAAAATCATTTTAATTATAACTGGCCCGTAGCTAAACATACTGTGGTCCTTGTATGAACTTTCTAGATTGATTTTAATGGTTTCTCCCAGGGAAAGAGAGAGTGGGGTTCAACTTAAGTATTTGACTTTGTTATTGTTTAGCCAAACCCTCTATTTATTATTTGTAAGGTGCCGTTTGGTTTATTGAAAATTAGATAATGAAAGAGGAAAATCAGCATTTTACATTGACCACACACGCTTGGCCCCGTTTGGTTCAAGAAAAATGGAGGATTGGAAATGGAAGGTCAAGATTTTCCATCAGTTTCCATCGTTTGGTTGCTATTTAAATATGGAAAATGCCTTCTTGCGGGAACCCATTTTCTTTCATGAGTGGGAAGATCTTTTCCTTCTAAAAATAGTGGGAATGGAATTTCTATTGGGTGAAGAAAAATGTAAAAGATATATTTACACATAAAATATCAAATATAATGTACTCATAGTCAGAGATATAAAATTATACAAGGTCATATGATTACTTGACATAATTTTCCTACATACTTTATCACCATTTTAACCGAATCAAACAAAAATTTCCCTATCAAATCATTTCCCATTCCAATGCATACCAAACAAACCATGCCACAAAAGTTTCCATTATCTTCCATTCCATTCATTTCCTATCGTTTCCTTGAATCAGACGGGCCCTTAGTTGGCAAATCTCCGAAGAATTCAAATTCCGACCAATTTTCCAGTGCATAAAGGAAAATCAATTCGCCAACTAAAATTGGCGGGAACCCATTTTCATTCACCCACAAACGTTGCTTCAAAACTCATTTACTTGTAATTAGGCGATGATTTATAAGGATGCTGTCCAGGAGTCTGCTTTCACAAAAAAACATAATGCTGCATTTGGTGGGATGGAACTGGAGAGATGGAAGTGGAATTAAGGGTGGAAGTGAGATTTTGGCTTGTTTGGTATTATGGGAGTGAATTCCATGAAACCCAAAAATATTGGAAGTGGGTTCCAACCTCCCCTCTTTGGAACCCAGTTCCAATTCCATGGAACTGGACTTGGACCCTTTTGCCCTCCCTCCCCCTCTTCGATTTGGGCGACGACTTCAACTGTGGGCGACGGTTTCAAGAACAACCATCCGGTGCCAATCAGAACAATGCAGGATTTAAAAGAAACTGAAAATATAAAAGATAACATTGCGGATCTTTCCATGGGCACTCCTAGTTCGCTTGATATAGGATTTATCCTCGGCCTCGCACAAGAGAATCAAAGCCTTGGAAAGGTTGAGCTTGGAGTCGGAGAGGGAGATCTTGGAGACGTTAAGCTCAAGGCGGCTAGAATGGGTGAAGCCGAACTGGTCAAGGGGAATGAAAGGGCGGTCGTCATTGCGGATCTAGTTGAATCGGATCTCGGCAAGTGAGGGGGAGAAGAAGAGGAAGGTGAGGCAAAGCAGTGAGAGAGAAGGCGAGGAGGAAGCCATGGGTGGTTCAGATCTGTGTGTGACGATGAGTTTTTTTTTGGTTGAGGGTATTTTGGTCTTTTATATCATATTTCCATGGTCATACCAAACACATTTAAAAACCCACTTCCAGTTCCACTTCCACTTCCAGTTTCACTTCCATCAAAATCAGTTGTATGTACCAAACGGGACATAAAACGTTGAAGGCTGAATTCTACGTCTCACTTTGCGCTATAACGAATTAATGATGCTGTCCAATTGAAAACCCCCACCCCAACAAGTACAGAACAACTATAAACGGTCTTTAGTTTGATAATAACCAGTTAACTTGGTGTTTGAAAATCCATTGGGAGAAAGAAGTTTACGGATTTTGATATATTTTTTATTTTAATTTACGTACACCGTTAGAAAATTTTTTTCCCATACATGCACTAAGTAAATTTTTTAGATGAGAATCTCAAACTCGCACACTTGTAACTTTCCATGAAATTTCTTCACGCAACTTGATATAGCAGCAATAATATTTAATTTATCAAGACCATGATGAAAATAAAAAAATATACAAATATTTTTAAATAATAGTTAATCTCTTTACAAAAAGTTAACAAGTTATTATATTAAATTCTGAGTGGTACTGAATGAATCATAGCTAAGTAGTGCCTTTTAAAATTATTAAAAAGCTAAATGGTGGAGATTTACAATTTTAACACATTAAAATTTTAATTATAAATCAAATAATGTGTTAAAATCTTTTAAGATTAGTGTATGTGTGGGGTTGTTTAATTTCATGCAAGTAGTAAACGCTTCAATCTATTACATAGGCGATTAGATATTCTATACTCAATCTTTTTTTTAAAAAAAAATTCAATCTTGTTATATCTAAAAATAAGTTATTGTAAGCCAAATTAATAATAGCGGGAAAATCACAATTACCTTTCAATTAAGGGACATGACATTTAATAAATCTTTTGAATTTGTCAATGAATTTTTCTACTTATCATTGACGAGCCCTTTAGAAATATAGGGTCCGTTTGAGAACGCGATTGAGATGTACTTTTACATAAGACAATGTAAATATGTGAATGAGACTATTTCACTTTGTGGGAAAATACTGTTGAACGGGGCTTTAAACTCCATAGAAGTGTTGCCCAAACATAGATATAGGGCTTGTTTGTGGAGGCCGTTTGCCTCCCCAAAAGCTATTCCCGCGTTTACGGAGACAAAATTCCTCTTACACATTTATCTCAGAATCTATGTCCGTTATCCCAACGGACTATCCAAACAAATCTTATAGACAAGTTTTTAGAACTTATTGACTGTTATGTCCTTAGTGTACCTAATTGTGATTTTCTATTAATAATATTGAATTTTTAAAATACATGTCCCTATACAATAAATGGAAGAATATTTTAAAAAAATAGTCACATATAAGCCGTGCCCCTTTTGGGCAAAAATATCATCTATCTAAAAATTTATTTTGCCGGTATATTTGTTAAATAATTGTCTGATTAGGTTGTAATTAATATCATTATCGACATTATCATAAAAAAATATTATTATCGATAGAATACTAACACAGATTGATAAAGAAAATAACAAGTATAGATTTTTAGTTGAAAATCCAAATTTTTTTATTACCAAATTTAACTTTCAAATGTATATTGCTTTAAACTTTTAATAATTATAATGAACTGCTTGGGGAAAAAGATAACCCTCCCTCTTAAACTGCGATATTTTCCCTGAGATAGATTTAGTAGAAGTTAAACCTATTTTTATCCCATAATTTACGTTGATTTAGGTATTTATTATAGGTTAAATTTATTTTATCCCACAATGTACATAGAAAGGTTTTGGGCTATGGAATTTAAAAGTGATAATTTTGATCATCAAATCATTATGTCTAAAATTGGTTGTTCCTGTAGTTATAAAAGAATATAAAAACGATATTACCAACGCAAATTTTGCTTATATATCATTGACTTCATTAATTGTGGTGAAATGACTTAATAACCAGATAACATCACATAAAATAATTTTAGTATGACACTCTATGTAGTTTTAAACTTCTTTTGTGTTTTTTATTTTTATTTTTGTATTTTTCATTTTTCTTGGTTTTATCACTAAAGTTTTAAGGGCCCGTTTGGTTTGATGGAATTTGGAGGCATAGATATTGAAATGGAATTGATTTCCATATCCATGCATGTTTGGTATGATGGAATTGGCTTTCAATTCCATCAAACTCATGGATTTTCATTTTCACATGAAAAGTTTAGATTTCCAATTCCATGTTGATAATTCCATCTAAAAATTTTTCTAAAAATTTTTTAATTTGATTTAGGTAGTTTTAAAAGTTAAAAAAAAAGATTTTTTAATTTAGAAAAGTTTTTAGGTCTTTTCATCTAAAAATCATACCTCATTTCCAGAGACATACCAAACATACTTTTAAACCTCACATTCACATCTATTTTCACGTCCACGTCCACGTCAATTTCCATATCCATATCATTAAAATGATTTATGCGTACCAAACCAGCCATATAGTTTTATCTACACCCTTTAATAGATCTTGACATCTCTTATCTTACGATATGAATTAGCCATTTAGTTTGGATCAGAGTCTGCTAGGGTTTGTCTGGGTCGACGATTTCAGAGCACGGGTCGCTGGTGACTGAGGGATTGACGTAGAAGAGGGAACCCTTACCGGAGGCAACAAGGGAAATCCAGCGGTGAGAGAGCGCGGTGCAGCAACGTCGCCGTCTGCTGAGACTCGACGGAGGAGAAGTAATCGGCTCCGGCGCTGACAGCGGAGACAGGCGTAGAAATCGCTTGGGCTAGAATCCGTTGGAGAGCTAAATTTTTGCCTCCTAGGTTAGGATTCTGTTCATCTTAATCTCTCTTTTCATCCCATCATTCAATGCGATTATCGCTGTCCTCTTTGTCTACTAGTACATTTGTGTGGAGCGAAGTTTTTCGGTTGAGTGAGGGTGGAAAATTGCTGATGACTGGATGTGCAAATCTGTTATGCTTCTTTGCAAATAAATTTTCAATCCGTTCCACTTCTTCTGGGCCAAATCCGGTACAAGTGCCTCTTCATCAACTGGCTCTGCCTCTTCATGGGTAGTTAAGTAAATTTGTCTCCCTCTCCCTTCCTCGACCAAACTTTCCCGCCGCCCCTGGCAGGAAACATCTCTCCTCCGCTGGGACCTTCTTCCCCAGCTGCTGCATTGTTCTCCCCCTTTGGGCAACCAAACCCGCGAGCAGGTGGAAAGGAGTCTGATTTCCATTTCCCGTCCTAAAATTTTCCTAACCAAACAATTCCTAAGACTTCAGCCCCAACCCCAATCCTGTCTCTCGTCCATTGTTAATTTACACTCACTCAACTGAGTTGATCATAATCATATGTAGTTGTCAGCTATTCATTTTGTTACCTAGCTTACATGTGTACATGTAATTCCTTTGTATATGCTTTCGTGAATGTAAAGCTGTTTTGTGGCTGTGATAGCAATTAACACCTTGGTTTATTTGCAGGATCAATTTGAATTGAAAATTGAAGGGGAACGATTATGGCAGATTTAGAAAATTTGCTTTTGGAGGCTGCGGGAAGAACCGGGACAGGGAGGAAACGACAGTCTCTGCCACCTTCAAGGAGGCAACATGATGGCTCTTATTCAGATGGTGGGAGTGATTCTAGAGATGATGATTTAGATGATGATCTCACTTTTGCAAGCAGAAAGCCCTCTGGATCTCAAGTTCCTTTAAAGAAGAGATTAGATTCAACAGAAATAGACGATGATCAGGTCAGTCAAGAAGGGGATGGGGATGATGGTCATTCCGATCGTGAGGGTGATAGCAGTGATGAATCTGACATTGGTGATGATCTATATAAAAATGAAGATGACCGGCGGAAGCTCTCGGAGATGACTGAACTTCAAAGAGAGATGATCTTGT
>JANTPZ010138778.1:0-11090 GCA_025593235.1 Vachellia pachyceras
TGGTTCGCAGGTTTTGGAGATGATCAACAATCCACATTACTTGTATCGGATGACCATTCTTCGAGCTATTTCTCTACTTGCTCCTGTAATGGGTGCTGAAATCACTTGTTCAAAATTGTTGCCTGTCGTTATCACTGCATCAAAAGACAAGTATTTCAATATTATTCTTTCTTTATGCTAAATGCTAGGTTCAATATGGTTTCTAAGTTTCTTATGTTTCTAATTGCTGCTTGATTGCTCCATGTAGAGTACCCAACATCAAGTTCAATGTTGCAAAGGTGTTAGAATCAATCTTCCCTATCGTTGATCAGTCTGTAAGTCTCTCAAACCCTTCCTTATTTCACATTCTTGATCAGTCTCTGGCTTTGATTCATTGATGGATATCATCATGGCCGTTCAGGTGGTCGAAAATTCAGTTCGTCCATGTCTGGTTGAGCTTAGTGAGGATCCTGATGTCGATGTTCGATACTTTTCGAACCAAGCTCTTCAGGCTATTGATCATGTGATGATGTCTAGTTAAGCAGATGAATCTTTGACACGCATTGAGGTTGAAGACTAGTTCTATGGAGAGATGAGAAACCTTTCACATATTGTACTATTTGGTGCTTTTCCAGTTAAAAGAGAGATGGCGTCTTGTGTTTAAACGTAGTGTAATGGTCCTCGTCACTCGATGTGATTAGTCGTCTTTCTTTCATTTTTTCCTCCTCAGGAATAATCTCATTTTCGTGTTGAATCTTGCTTGTGTTTTTGCATAGTTTTTATTTATTGTCTCTAGTGACTTAATCTATCATCTGGATATGAATAGATTCGTCTGCTCGTGTGATAGGCGAGTGACAGGTCCATGATCCATTGTTCAATTATATTTGATTCTAGCCCGCCCTCCCTCTGTGAAGAAAAATGATTTTCACAAGTTAGTTTTTTAAAGGACGAATTATGTTGGTTATGAATTCGATGAACACATTAGTATGGGCAGTAGTATGATTTCAAAGAACGCGATGGTACATAATGAAAAAATTGACTGGCATTCGATAAAAATGATGATGATCCAAGATTGAATGAACTTAGGCCGATCAAATAATCATGTGATTGTTCAAATCGCCTCGCAGAGATGCTTAAATGCAAACAAAAATTCTCAAAATTACCACAATTCACGCATGACACTGGTATTAGAGAGAACTTTGTTCTAGGATTGCTGATTACGAATAGTGAGTTCCTTTTTCAGTGAAAGTCTGTGAACTCCTCTTCTAATAAAAGTAATCATGTTTGAAACAATTAAATATAGACACTTCACTTTAATTCACCACTTGGTGATAGATTAGCCTCTCACTAGACCAACCCCATTAGTTGATTCTCATGCCCTTATCAATTTTTGTGTTTCAAAATTAATTCCAAGACAATGATTCTATCTTGATAACCACAAATATTCACAAAATCTAAAATAGATAATGTTGTTCATAATTTATGAATAATGCAACTTATGTATTTATATTATAAATAGATTATTTAAATAAAATTGTCTAAAGAATGAGAATATTAATGTCACTAACCACAACGTACTAGGGCGGAACTAATATTATCATTTACTTTTGAAAAAGGGTTCTTTTATCACGATAACAAATGAGCCTTTCGAGTGGTGTAAAAATTTTGGTCATTCCGTTTGAGATTGCGGTAGAGAAATACTTTTACGCAAGTCAAGGTAAATATGTGAAGGATATTATCTTGTTTTATGAAAAAACACTGTTAAACGTGCGTTTGACTTTTTCAAACGCTCCAACAAACAAGCCCATTAACATATTCTCAAAGCTTTATTACGTTTTGTTTTATTGAGTACCTGTGTGATTTCTCTTAACATATCAATTTGTATTCTGAGACTGTCTCGGAGTGGAATAGGGAAATTAAAGTCCATTTCTTTAGGATAAAAATAATTTATTTAAAAAAATTCATCGCCTAAGCTCTTGTTTAGAAACAGTTAATATATTTAAATGGCTATCATATTTTATTTCAAAAAAATATTCCTTTTCTCTACACAGATAAAATATCTTTTCAGGGACTAAAAAGATCAAATTGTCAAACACAACATAGGAAAAACAACCTTTGAGGTAATGTAGAGGTTCTGGTCGTTGCCATATGTTACACACCAAATTACCTTTTCAATTGGACTAAACCTTTTCAATTTAATTGATAATTAGGCGAAAGTGCATATTTGAATTTGGTCTTATAACTTTTTACAATGTTTGAGTTTAGTCCCTCAAATTTTTTTAAAAAAATTTCCAATACTTTGACGTCCTTACACGTTAGTTTCAAATGATCATTCAAGTATTGTTATTTTGAAAATTAATCTCAATATTTTGTCAATATCTAAAATTTGAGTGTCAACACTTTTTTGTTAAGGTGTTAAAATAAAATGATTGAAAATGCACTTTATAAAATTAATAAATCAAAATGAAACTTCTTATGAAATCTAAAGGTGTTCCATGAAAAATAAAGGGTTGAAAAGTGCACTTTTATTCTAATAATTAATGTGCTTGTTTGTGAACATCGTTTCTCAAACGGTGCACACATTCCAATATAAAACCATCTCGAAATCTGTAAAAACCATCTCGAAATTCATTAAAACCATTTCGAAATCCATTAAACCATCTTGAAATCCGCAAAATACCTCGAAATCTGCAAACTCATTTCTCCAAACGGTCTTCCCAAACACACACAATAATGTTAATGATGAAACCAAAAACTTGGCTAAGTTTGAAACATGTATGCCTCTCTTTAATGTGTGTATGTATGCCTCTCTCCACTGTGTGTATATGTTATACACTACATACATGTTGGAAATTGTGCCTTAGGGGTCAATCATTGTACTTCACACATTATTTATTTTAATGTATTTTCTCCATTTAATTATCATAACTTTTACATGTTTATTATGATAATTGTATCCATGGGTAAATTATGAATATTGTCCTAAATGTCCCTGGTCGGATATCTATGTGGGAACAAAGATAAAGTAAGACAAGTATGACTTTGATAAGGTATGGAGATACGAGTTAAAGTCATAGGCACTTGTAAGAGTACAAGGTGCTGGACCGACCCGCTATGAGAAAGCTGTATAGATTAAGTCATTAGCTTATCTCATATGTAATCACGTCACAATGCTCTTTGACATGAGATCATCATGGATTCCTGCATGAAAGTCACTGAGCTTTGATCTAGTCAAAAGTCACCTTTGACCGGGTGATGATAAAAGCTATAATTGGGCTTAAGGGTTTTCATGTGGAGGAATGTGAGTGATCAAAATGGAATTTGTCCCTCACATTAGTTGAGAGATATTACTGGGCCCCTCGATGAGTAGTCTGAGAAACGTATGGACATACTGTAACGAAAAGGAGTTTTCGTTTCTTTGATCAAACTACTCAGGGATCGAGAAAGTAATGGTCGGGAATATGAGGATGACGTCATCCATACCTCATCCTTGACCGAGATATTGCATGACAAAAGGGACGTGATGTGGTTGCATAAAAGGTTGCGTCGTGTTAACGATTCCCGTATGATTTGGGTAGTCGTAATGTCTTGCTAGAGACCGCTTGCGGCTTGTGGGCTTGTGGTGAGATTAGCCCACTGCCAACTTTATATGGGCCTACAGGGTCGCACGCAAGAACAACCCAACATGAGCTTTTATTCTGGGGTTTATTCGAATTTTAAATATATATGTATATATATGTTAAAATTCAAAATTGCACAATATTATGTAAATAATATTTGTGTGTGTTAGTTTAATATTTAATTTATTTTACAAATTAAATAATTAACATTAATTTAATTTATAAAGATAAATTAAATTCGTTAACTCATTATTTGGATTAATTAAATTTTAGGATATGATTTGATCAGATCAATTTAATCCAAATCAAGATTGCAAAATTTGAATTTCGCATTTTGAATTTCAAGATTAGATCTTGAATATCTTTTGAAATTCAAATTTCAAGATTAGATCTTGAATATTTTTTGAAATTCGAATTTCAAGATTAATAATGATTAATCTTGAATATCTTTTTGAAATTAAAATTCGGATCTTTCAAGATTAATAAAAGATTAATCTTGGATTATGATGCACTCCATGAGCTCTATAAACATGAGTGCTCATGAACAGTAGTGGCATCCCCATTCTGAATTTGAATTAGCTCTTGAGCTATGAAAGCCTAGAGAGAGAAAGAGTGAAACGAAGAGGCGCTAGCACGCTGCTATTGTTGGAGACTGTTCGCGTAGATACCGGTAAAGGGAGGCAATCGAAAGAATGTCGGCTCCTCGTGATCAGAAGCAAGAGCGCGGAAGGTTGTGGAATCTGAAGAGATCCAGACGCAAAGGAAGGGACGATCTCAAAACGCAAAAGGTACGCCTTCATCTCCTCGATCTAAACGCCTTTGACAGATCTGTATTTGGGATTAGAAAAATTTTAAATTCCGCTGCGTGTACATTCTAATTCCAACAATACATTCTCTGAGTCTATCTTGACAATACCTATTAGCTAGCTTTACAAAAATGGCTGCCAAAAGGACAAATGGAGCACTGGCTTGTATGATTTCTGGGATGAGCCATCTCAATGTAAATTCCCATCTTCATATTGTTTATATATATATATATATATTTCAAAAAATTGAATGATAAGTGTTTGAGTAATGGAACTAATATTTCTTGATATTATTTTTATATATGCAGTTTTACTCGCAGCTTGTTGTCCATGCAACGTTTTTTGAATATCTTTTTATGCAGGAACTACACGTACGTTTGCCCTTCATACGTACTACCTAAATATATATAGTTTTTTTTTCAGAAAATTTAAGTTCAATGACATTTCATGAATTCCTACATATATTTTTTTGGTTCTATATTTGATATTATTTAATGGCTATTAATATTGATAGTGAAAAATATATTTGGTTGTCTAATCTGGGCAGCACAATATGGGGCTTGCTTTTATGGACTGTTGCATGGGAGGGAATGGAGTGTCATGGCTGGTGGGTTCGATGGACAGAACGAAACTCCGGCGACTGTTGTCGCTGCCGGAAGAGCCATTTTCCGATCACTTTCTTCATCATCGCTGTTGCTCTGCTACTAGTGCTCTCACCCAAGAGTAGAAGGAGCTCAAGAATCGTGGCATTGATCCTTCCCTCGATATAATCATGTAACATTAACCCTCTCTGTAAAGTCCCACATTGGTTGGGAAGGAGAACGAAACATGCCTTACAAGGGTGTGAATACCTTCCCCTCATGGACGCATTTTCTGGATGGCTACGGCTGCACCCAGAGGAACAAAACCCTGTTTTTGGCTACGGCTGCAAACATGGACAATATCTGTGAGGGAGGGCGCTGGGATGTTACAAGTGGTATCAGAGTCAGGTTTCCGGTCGGTGTGCTAGCAAGGACGCTGGCCCCTATGGGGGGTGGATTGTAAAGTCCCACATCGGTTGGGAAGGAGAACGAAGCATGCCTTATAAGGGTGTGGATACCTTTCCCTCATGAACGCGTTTTCTGGGTGGCTACGGCTGCACCCAGAGGAACAAAACCCTGCTCTTGGCTACGGCTGCAAACAGGGACAATATCTGCGAGGGAGGGCGCTGGGATGTTACGCTCTCAACATTATATTATTTTCATCTATTTATTATTACCTCTAATTGTTAATTTATAACTCGTATGACTAATTCGAAGAGGTTAAGAAAGTTTAATAAATTGCTTAATATATTACATGATCTTTCTAAAATACTTATGTATCATTTTGTTATATATTAATTTATAAATGATAAATTAATTTTGAAAAAAACAATAAATATAAATAATTTAAAGTAATTATTTATTTAACGATCTTTTCAAAATACTCAATTGAATATTATATCAAAAATTGTATGTAGTGTTATCATTATTAGTATTTGTTATTATTAAATGTTTGTATCATATTTTTTATGGAAGGCTGGCAATTAAAAATAGCTATACTTCAACTAAAAAAATAGCTATACTTTTGTTCATTTTCATGGTATTTGTTGTTCGGGTTGCCTTTCATTGTGACATTAGACATTGATATATATATATATATATATATAAATGATGCAGTCTTCTTTATCTTCAAACTATGTTTGGTTTGAAACTAATTACTTTTAAAGGTTAAGATGCAAATGTTTTTTTATCTCTCCCAATAAGTATGTTTTACGGGGTAGTCTTGTACTGTAGGGTTGTTTATTATTCATTTTTACTTTGTTTTTAATTTATTATTGATCCTTTTATGTTTAATTTGCATGGTGGAAGGAGGAGAATTGGCAGGGTCCATGACTTGTAAATTTTCAATTGGTTTTTCTTTTTTATTTTATAGATATTATACATTTCCGATCTCATGAGGAATGTCTACAAACTTTACACTGATATACTTCATCTTCTATAAGCTACATTTAACTTTTTTTAACAAGATTAAAAAAATTAAATAAACTGATATATTTATCATATTTTTAAACTAATTTACCTAACTTATTAACTGATATATAATATAATAATATATATATAAATATTTTAAAATATACATGATCTAAAGTAGTTTAGTTAAATCCTTAAATTAAATGCGAGACCTAAGTAGAAAACATGAGTCAAACAACCTAAACCAACTATAATTTCTAATTAATTAATCGATTTATATAGTTTCCAGAAGGATGACCATGGGCCTAAACCTTCCTATTAATTGGGCCTTAAGAAGCCCGTAAGCAAACATGGAGTCAACTGGCTAGCTGTTGTAGGGACCAAAAAAGGAATCGTGGAATGGCTTTAACGTAACAATGCAAAGCATGAAGATGCTGTCGTTGTCTGTGATGGAATCCAAAGCCAAGAGAGGGAATCTTCATCGGAATCTTCTGCCAACAACTGTGCATGGCCTAGGAATCACATCCAAACTTATTCTTCCTTCCAATACGGTCCCCACTCACACTAATTAACCTAATGTTACTCACATACATTTTACTCAGTCATTCAAGTAACTATACGATAAAACTATAGGAAAAATTACTTAAACATTTACCATCAGCAAAATTTACCCAGAAAAGTACCTAAAATTTGTTTAATGATTTAGGAGGAATTCTTCTTCAATTGTATACAACTTATCTTTAATAAGCATATGCAAAAAGAGAAGATATATGAATGCAAGTAAAGGTATATTGCATGCAACTAATGAATGAGTTGTATATGCTCAAGGACAAGAGTCATTATGTATACCTCGGCAATAAATTCTAGAATAAGGAATATTGTAACAATTTTTCAAAATAATAAACTATTTTCATCTTAATATAAGAGCTGGTTGTCTTTTATTTAGAGATTAAAAAAGTTAAATAAATTACTTTCAAGCATTTATATTTATTATTTATCTTTAAACTAATTTATCTGACTTGTAAATTCATAAATATAATTAAGTTATTTAGCCTCTTTCATATCTCCAGAAAAAGTTCGACTGGCTTTGTTTTATTAAGAAATGTGATTAGTATTGATAGTATATATCTATATATAAATACGTGCTTATCTACAAACACAACTACACAAAGGTTGAGTTGCGTATAATTTTAAATTTCAAAAATAAAATTCCAACCTCAGTTGATATTAAATAAAACCACCAAATGTTTTCTTCTTTTGGAAAAAAAAAATAGTTTAGCCGTAGTCGAATAACATGGTTAAATAGAACTGTCCTATAATATAAATAACTATATTTCTGCGTAAATGGTGAAATAAAAACGAGTGCCACCTCAGAAGATGCCAGAATCGCGTTGATGCATGTGGGCGTTGTGACGTTCATGTTTTTGCAAATCCAAAAACCAGAATAAGTTGACCATTTCATTTTATTATATTAATGTTTATGTTTATTACCTTGGTTGGATCAAGTGGTAAGCGGCTTGTTCCAGTTTAAGTAAGGTATGGAGTTTGAGTCCTTGTGTATGCAGAAGCCACCGTTGGGAGACTCACCCACCATTTTCATGTGCGCGACGCGGGTCGGGTCCGGATTAGTCGGGGCGAAACTCTGGAAGCCGAACCGGAAACAAAAAAAATATTAATGTTTATTAAAGCACCGTAATTAGTGGTTGATCATGATCCATTGCCCCATTAATTTTGATGCTCTCGCTTGATGTTTGTTCATCCATTTCTTAATCCACAATCAATTAAAATTCATTCTTTTGGATATATATATACATATATATCTTATATTTTATGGTGACCCAATGCATAAGAATGCTTAGACGAAGTTGATGTGTTTGATTGATTATTATTAATAATTAATTATCTCCATTTATGTCACTCGAAGGTTACTTCCAAGGCCTATCTAATCCACTCGATTTGGTAACTTAAACTTCTCATATATAATATATGAATATTTTATAGATTCAATTATTACTTCCAAAATATATAAAAAACAATAAATTAAATAATAATAATAATAATAATAATAATAATAATAAAGATCCAAAAAAGGAGTGGCATCTTGTAACGTACGAAAGTGGCCACATTCCTCCAACTTGGACATTATTTTGAAGAGGCAGATTCACAAGAGAGAGTCGTGTTGCTTGGACCTAAAACATTGACCACAAACATAGTCCTCTTATTTTCTTTTTTTTCTTTCTCCTCCTTGATGATTCTTCTATATAAATCCTGTTCCTCTTGTCACTTTTGTCGTCAAAATTCGTCCCTTTTTATTTCGGGTTTCAAGCTTTTCTTTGAATCTCGAACATGGAGGTGGGTTCAGATCCTGGGTTTTTGTTTGAAGGAGAGATGGACGATGATGTGTTCTACGCTGAGATCAGGAGGCGGATTCTGCAGCTAACTACCGAAGACGAGGAAGACAACGACCTGAGAATCCTCGGAGAAACCAAACGGGTCGACAACAACGGCAACAACCTCACCGTGTCGGGTGGTGGTGGTCCGTTGTACGGGTCGGCTTACGGATTCGGCAGTGGCTTACCGGGTGGAAGCCATTTTTGGTCCTGGGAAGCTCAGAACTCAGGTGGTGGGCCACCACCTGTTTGGTTGATGAACTTGTGGAATAAGAATGGGAAAGGAACTGGGGTGTTCATTCCTCAAGCTGTTAGATGCAAGAAAAATGCAAGAGCAGGTACATGTTCTGTTTGTTTAATTGGTTCAATGAAACAAAAAAAAATCATCATAAAACTTTTATGTTCTTAGTATAGTGTTGGTAAATGATGATGAGGACTTCAGTAGATCAAATCTTTTATGCAGATTAAATGCTGTTCGTTAACTTCACTAAGAACTTCTTACAATCCATCGTTTACTTTGAAATGTAAAATGTTTCTACTCAGATCTATTCTGTCTCAATAGTTTAGTTGTTAAAATTCAAGGTAATACTATATTTTTAATCTTCACAGCTTGATTAGTTACGGTCCATTTAGTTTCAAATCGTGTTTTCAATGTATATATAATTTCATAAAAGATTTAATCAAAACTTTAACAGAGCGTTAACTCTATTAAGTATAGGAACTAAAACTAAACTCATAAGAAGTAAGGGCCCTAACAAATTTAGGTTTCAAATCTTATACTAACGAGTTTGGTTGTGGTACTGTACTTACTCAGACCAAGTCATTACCAAAACCACAAATTAAAACGATAAGAATCAAAATCACAATTTGATCCCCCTGCAGAGGTCAATAATAGTATTATTAACCCATAAAATTCGGTTTAAAATTGAATCTAAGGCATGGGTGCTTTACAAATCCTTGCAGGTAGAATGAACAGCAAAAGAAAAGCGTACAAACCAGTGGCTACCAAGGATTGATGAGCCTGATGAGCCAAGAATTTGGAAGATGAAGTTTAGAAGCAAAATCTCAGACTTAATTGTCCCCAACAGTATGGTAAAACTAGTGAGCAAGTAGCTGTACAGAATTATATCTCTTTTAAATTAAAACGTATTCGCCTATGTACAGAGATCAGACCATTAGTTGAAACTAGGAAGAATGAGGAGTCTATTAAGATTGGCTTCCAGAAGAACATCACTACACGAAACAGAATAAGGTAGAAAAATTTGTAATGAAGCATAGCTATAAATAAAGTCAAGTGCTCTTTTTTGGGGCAATCCTATTTCATAGTGAAAAATGTGACAATGACAACCCATAATAAACAATAATTAAAGGATTCTTCACTTTTACATGTTACTTTTGCACAATAAAATATACAGAGAATATTTTCTCAGCACTTGTACACAGATCAGAGGATGGTGATGCAGTAGACCAGTTACTTCTGCTACAGGAAATTACCAAAAACCCGAGTTCTTCACATGTTAAACAATTGAGTTTTATCATAATACATCTTTCCCTACTCTCTTGGGCGAGCTAACCATAACGAACTTAGGGCTCGTAGCCGTGAAATGTAGTCGTTTATCACGAGGAAAGCTTGTGCTATTTGTCGCGTGGTCAAGATTTTTTGCAGTTGTTGCAGTGTTTGTTGCCTCAACAGATCAGCCTAAGAATAAGAAAGCATCATCAAAATGCAATTGATATATAGTTTGCTAAGATAGGAGTGTGCTTGATGATGACCATAAATTGAAAGTAGAAAGAATGGCCGGTGCATGATTAACCCCAAGTCAATAACAAATTTCAGTGCAAAAAATGAGAATAGGTCGATGCTTGTTAAAAAGCCAGAGAAGTGAAAGCGTATAACACCTACCTGATGTAGGAAGCTCTCCAATGTGGCGAGCTTGCTCATAGCAAGTGCCATTTGACCCATGTATTCAGCGACATTCCCGGAACCGGCGGGTCCGAGGGAGGCTGAGGAAAGTGTCTCCGAGAGAGACAGATGCAACGCGTCCATGCCTTGCGTTAAAGCATCCTCAGCCTGTGAAGAAGATTGCTGCAAATTATACAACCCCATCAGCTGCTGCTCTGTTAATGGATCAAGCTGGTTCCTCATTATCTGAAACCAAACAAAGTAACATCATCTCATAAAAGAGCCAAAGATAACACATTTCAAAACTTCAAGGAAATACCAAGTAACTTGCGAAACAAGGAACAAACTTTGTAGATAATTTACCTTAAGAAGTTCAGATGATCGGAACCCACCTAACCACA
>JANTPZ010138780.1:9492-25135 GCA_025593235.1 Vachellia pachyceras
CTTTTTATCTAATGACCATATTGCCCTTGGTCTTTTTACTTAATGATGTTTATGTCCCTGGCTTACATTCTTAGTAATTTCAAAGCCTTGGGACTAAAATGACCAGGGTCTCTTTGATCCATTAACATCTTCTCTTTCTGTACTTTCATTTCTGGGCCTTGTCTTATCTCATATCTATCAATTTGGCTTATGTTCTTATTTACAGAAAATGGTGGATATTACACTATCTCTGGATCATCTTCCTTCTCTTCCTCTTAAATTGGCACTTGTAATTCATGAGGATTGTATTGGTTTACCAATAGCTCTAACTGCAAACTCACCTCGTTGCTATCACTCATGCTTGACTACTTACTCATTCATTCCAAAACATATATAGATTAACATTTAATCAAGCACAAGTCATAAACCAATAGGCATTTAGCATTATGCATAAACAATACATAGATCACACAATGTCAACCACTTAATATAATAGCATACCAATACATAGTCAATGCATGATAAGCACAATAAAGCACAAGACCTTTGATCTGATAGCACCAAATATAACACTCCTTATTTTACCTCTCTTGCTTCATATTATATCATATTGGAACCACTTTTAAGCCTTAGATAACTCAAATTGACCAAAGAATTGAAATTAAAAATTTCCACCCGAGTTACTATTCCTTTGGTCAATTTTTTCAGATTTATGGCCCAACTTTGAAAATTCATAACTAATTCGAGAAAATAGATATTGAGTTGTTCCAATTTCTATTTGAAGCTTATAAGATTACCTACAGGAAAAAAATACTCATTAGCTCAAAAACTTTCCCAATTGATACATTTTATTGTGTGAAAATGTACTGTTCATATGGTCATTTTTCATTTTTCTAAGCTTTTCTTCAAAATTTGGAAAATCATAGCTCTTAGCACAAATGTCCAATTCTAGTGATATTGGACTTATTTTAATGCTTACCATATGAACCATTTTTATAAAAAAATTCAGCTCGTTTAGACTTGGTTTACTATTTTTCATGCTAGCTCAAAGTTTGGGCAGTTTTAAGGGTTTTAAAGCCTTTCCCTCTCAAAACTTACCCTTTCAAAAAAATTTTGCAAAACCTCTTTTATTATTTCCAAATTTTCCTCAATGCATGTCTAAATTATCTAGCTCTTTTGTTCATGATCATGCATACCTTTACATATATTTACGCATAATGAAGAGGTTTAAGTTTACATAAATTACATACAACCATTAACATAACATCAATCAATTACACATAATTTAGCAAGCCAAAAAAATCACAAAATGCCTTCTTTACTTATCAAGCATCTTGCCCTTACCCTTACTTGAGCTTCCACCTAAAATGATTAGTTGGGAAAGAGTGAGATTTTTTAAAATCACAATAGCAAAACTATCTAACACACTTATAAAAATTGTATCACAACCTTAAAAATTAAGTGTAAATTCATGATAACAAAATGTGCAACATGAGACAATTATATGCATATGGCCATAACACCAAAAGCGCATATTCACACTTTCATCATCACAAATATTCAATATCAAGCCATGTATAATTCTTAAAACAATTTTACAACAATTTTGTTTAAGGTTAGAAGTTTTGCTACCTTAATCTCTTAATTTTCCTTGACACTTGAAGCTCTCTTGTTCAACTTGGAAAATGGTTTCTTGCAACAATAACTTGCCTACATAATTCATAGTATAATGGCCATTAATTGTAACACCTCCTATTTTCCTCCTATATGCTTGTATTAGATCACTTTTGAACCGCTCTTGGGCCTTAGATATCAAAAATTGTCCAAAATTGTGAACTTGGATTTTCAAAAACGTAGGAAAATGTTGTTACTGTTCACATGACATTTTCGAGATTTCTGGCCCAACTTTGAAAAATCATAATTAATTCTAGAGAAATTGAAATGGAGTGGTTCCAATTTCTAAATTTAGCTTATTAAGTGATATATAGGGGGAAAATATTCATTCGCAAAAAATCGTGCCCATTTGAATCAGTTTATTCCGAAAAGATGTACTGTAAAAATGGTCACTTCCAATTTTTCCAATTTTTCTCTTAAACTTTGGAAAATCATATCTCTCGAAATACACATCCAAATTTCGCAGAGTTTATATCATTTTAAAGCTTAGGGTAGTTTCTGACTGGAAAGTTTTATCTCATTTGGAGCTCATTTACTATTTTTAACTCCCACGTGAAATAGACTCGTTTTTCAGGGCCTTTGGAACCCCTTTAACTTTGAAAACCAATTTTCTTAAAATTTACCAACATCTCTTTTTGGTTCATTGACCCACCTCTAACATGCATGATCATTCCCTTACCATTCCTTGTTAGTTTTAGCCTATTTTCATGCATGCATCATCACACATTCACATGGTACTTCTTGTAGAGGTTTAGGGTTACAATCTTAACAAAAACATCAAGAGAGTTAGTAACTCAAATATTTACATAAAACCATGCAAGTAAGAGCAACTTCTTCATGCATCAATAATCTTTTCCTTACCCTTGCTTGAGCTTAAACCTACATGGTTAGTTGGTGAGGAATGAGATTTGGGAATTCCAATAGCAAAACTACATAATCAAAGTATTGTGAATGTGCATACATAACTTTAGACCATGTGTATGATCATATAAACATGTGACACATCAAACTACACTTTATCATACATATGGCCATATCATAAAAGTCACATTTCATACACAAATCATGCACTTTAATCATCATTAAAGTTCATGTGACATTCACAACTCATTTTCATAAACATAAGAGGAGATTAGTAGTCTTGCTACCTTTACTTTGCCTTCCTTTACTCAAACTTGAAAGTGTTCTTGGATCTCTTTCAAATATGCTCTTGGAGATCTTAAAACCCTAAAAATCATGGCATAACATCCATATAAACATGCCATCATCAAGATGCAGTAAAACTTACAAAAGTGCACAAAACCCCCTTTAGGTTTTTCAAGAGTCCTACAAGTTCAAGACTTAGTTTTTATGGCCCTTAAGGTTTCTAAATTCCATCTCTTAGCTTTACCCTACACAAAACATCATTTCATAGCCACCCAAAAAATAGCCCTTCTATTTTTTTCTTAGCTTGGCCGAATACAGCAAAAATGTGGAAAGAAAGGGTTTTTCAACTTTGTTCATGTAACCATGTGTTTTCTTGCTTCCAAAACCCCTTTTTCTAATATTGCTCAACTCAAATACGTCTCCCCTTAAGCCAAATGAAATTTGGGCAGAACCTCCCCATAATATTGAGCTTCCCATAATTTTTACAACAACCAAAATAACAATCAATAACCAACAAGCTACCATCTACTACTCAAGAAAGAACTTGCAACCATTTATCACCTTTAAAACCTTCTCTTTCCCATTTTTAGCTCTTGAAATCCTAGCCATCATCTTTCAAAAGAGAGGCTCATTCAAGAAAATAAACCAAGAGAAAGGTAGTAGAGGGTTGCAAAGCTTGACAAAGATTAAGCTTGGTTGCTAGAACACATTACCTTGTGTTACGGAAGCTTGTTTCTCTTCTTTCTTGCTTGAGAATGGAGTTTTTGGCTAGAGAGAAGGGAGGGAAAAATTTGCCAAAGGGGAGAGAGAGAGGGAGGTCGGATTTGTGAGGGAGAAGAGAGGGTTTCCTAATTAAATTTGCTTCTTGAAATATTGTGTGGAGGAGATTAAGTCTTGTGGACCAAGTTTGGAAATACTTGATGGAGATTGTGCCACATGTCCTCATTGGATTGCTTGGTGAAAAGTTCCTATCAGACTTCCCTTGCTGATCTGGTTGGGCTGACTGGGCCTCTGCCCGTCCAGTTACTTAATCCGGTGGCACACATTTCCGTAAATACCATTTATATGGGTAACTATCTTTTTACTTTTCCGAAGACTTTCTCTCTCATGTGACACCATTCCCTAGGCTTCCTTGCCTAGGTGGCGTCATGTACTAGCCTAAAGCATCTCCAGGTTTTCCTCGTAACTCGTCAAGCTTCCTCGATTTGCGTTCAAACTGTAAAACGGGCTTCCGGCGGCCAATTTGACTTAAGGATATGGAAAAATTCTATATTTTTCCTTGATACTCTAGGTCTTTTCCGTTCCTCAAAATTCTTCCCTGATTTTTCGTAATTAATTTTCTAAGAAAATACTTTTCGGGGTTTTTGTGCACTGTTGTTCTTCGTACTTTGAAACTTCCAACACCAAATACCGGGCAATAATTTTATTAAATACTTTATGACCTAACTAAACTTTTCTCAGTTTGGGTCTCTGGCATTTGAGAACTCCTGCTACCTCAAATAATTAGTTCTCAGTCGCCCTTAACTCTGAAATCCTTTAATCATTACTACAAAGGGTACTCTTTACGCCCTATTTTTAACCCAATTGGCACCCTTTCTCGGGGGCGTGTATGTGATGGGAGTAGAAAGTTAGGGTCTACTACGCCCTATATCAAGTGAGGCACTGTAGGCTAGACCTACGGCGCCCTATATTGTGATATGGGACGCCGTAGGTATATTTTTTTTAAAAACATTTTGTTCAATTTTATTTAACCTCTTTACTATATTTGATTCAGTTTGTAGTAGGTAGTTCCATTTTGTACACCAGATAAAGTTCAGACATAATAAACACATCAGAGTTAAAAATAAAAGTCATTGTGGCTCATCAAGAGTTAGACATATATATCTACCTAAGTCAACTCCTTGTGGCAGCGAAACACAAAAGTCATTGTCTCATTTACTGAGCAAAGATCATTTTACATTTGTGGCAGTAACACAATTCATCAATCAATTAACCCTATACAAGTTGACATGAAGAAATAAGCATTATTTAGAAATCAAGAAGACGTCTGGACAACAAATCTCTTATCAAATCAATGTCATCAACCATATAAGCATCGTCATTATCAAAAATCTACAAATGTAAAAACAATTATTAGACCAATTCAAATTCATCAAACCAAATGATTAACTCATCAATGTTTGATAGATTACGTATTACCTCTTCTAAATTTGTAGTCAATCCACTCTGAATGATACTATACATGTAACTGATGACATAATACCTACACTCAGTATATCCTGATTGTCGAAGGCACTAAAGATAAAAAACATATTGTTAAAACGTATAAAGGGATAAAATGACTTTCAATGAAAGAACTTAAAGTCAAAGTACTTACTTTTGGATAAGACCACTGTGTGGTTTTATTTCTACCTTCACATTTACCGCCCATAATTCGGTATGTCTTGAGTGCACTGCGATTGAATTGACAGTAGTTACATATGAAAAAACATATTTAAACATCATTAAAAGCAATAATTTACAAATGGAAAAACTTACGTATCAAAGATGTATTTATGCTCGGCCCCTGCCTTTCTGCTAGATAATAGATCAAACCAATACACAGTATTCATGAGGGGCAAAACACAAAGACTCCAATGATGACTACAATAACACATAAATGAAGATGAAGTTAGCAAAACAAGTTAATTATTACCAATTCGGCTAAATGTGTTAAAGGGACAACTATAATTCCATACATTTCAATTATTGGCGCTAGATAACACGGCTTTGGATTAATGTCTGTTCTTATTCTGTTCCCAACATAATTCACTCTGTGTTCTAAAGAATTATAACTCCTTGTTGTATTCGTAGGACAAATAAATCCATATAAATTATCTCTAGAAATGTCGACGCTTATGTTGTGGAATGTTCTATTAAAGAGTTAAATAATAAAGGAAATAATGAATTATATAAAACCTAAAAAATGACATCATCAAATGAATATAGGAATATGAAAAACTTACAACATTGTAAACTGAAGCCATGCTATATCGAGGTCCTTCAGCAATAGGAATTGTTTCACATCATCCTTGCCGATAATGAGCTCATACGTTAGACTACGACCAATAATCCCATCAAACATCTGCATGGTCACGGGTGTAAATTTTTCTCGTAGCTACCGCAGCCGTGACAAGGATGGAAATTTTGCAGCTTATTATGGGTCCTAGTAAAGTAGAGAATACATATTATAAATATAATGCTGAAAAAATTAAGTAAGATCATAAGGTGGCTACTACCTCATGAGTTGTTGTAGGTGTAGAAATTAGATTTTTCGGCCAAAGAATGAAGCAACCCTTGGATTGGCATAAATGGAGCACCTCTCGATCAGGGATTGGGACATCGAAGGCTTACCATCTTCAATACGTGTCACTGAGATATGAGATAAGCTATCTGGAATTGACAAGCTAACCGTTCTCTTATTCCCATTTCAACTAAGTCTAGTTTCGCACTGATTCCATCCTTAGTCTTTCCCGGTATGTCCAACAGCGTCCCGACAAGGCTATTACAAACATTCTTCTCCACATGCATTACATCGATACCGTGCCTCACATCAAGAGTACACCAATATGGAAGATAAAAAAAATTGACTGCTTCTTCCATATGCTCTTATCGCTGGCACTTCTCTGATTCTTACCGAAGATGATGTTAACATGCTCTATCTGGCTATACACTTCCTCTCAGGTTAATGCTTTTAGAGCCATTCCATTCTTCGGAAAGCCGTTAAAACACTCTCTTAACCTACGATAGGGGTGAAACCGATAAAGAAACCTCCTATGACCAAGGTAGACAGTTTTTCTCCCATGCTTAAGTTGACGGAAGTGTGTGTCTGCTTCACATATCAGACATGCTTTATGCCCCTTGACACTGTATCATGACAAGTTTCCGTACGCAGGAAAGTCATTTACGAACTATGATGGCACAATTTGTTTTCAAGAGGAAACCACCGTCACATACCCTTTTCACATTCAAATCTACCTTTACTCTCTTTCTCACTAGAAAATACCGAAAACAAGTTTTATTTTGTAATTAGTCTAGGTACATAGCATAATTTAATTTAAAAACTGATTGCATTTGCATCACAAGCATAATCACAAGCTAAGGATTATTGGTACGCAATAGTAGCTTCCGGAGAGAACGACCCTAGGGTTGTCCCTGTACAATCCTTGGAAATCACAATTAATATTCCTGATCCATTTTCAAGGTTAACCAACGACCTAAGTGTACAATTTGTGGCTTAGTCGAATCAAAGTGGGAGGATGTTGGAAATTGTGCCCTAGGGGCCAATCATTGTACTTCACATATTATTTATTTTAATGTATTTTCTCTATTTAATTATCATAACTTTTGCATGTTTATTACGATAATTGTATCAATGGGCAAATTATGAATATTATCCTAAATGTCCCTGGTCGGTTATCTATGTGGGAACAAAGATAAAATAAGACCAGTATGACTTTGATAAGGTATGGAGATACGAGTCGAAGTCATAAGCACTTGTAAGAGTACAAGGTGCTCAACCGAACCGCTATGAGAAAGATGCATGGATTAAGTCATTAGGTTATCTCATATGTAATCAAGTCACAATTCCCTTTTACCTGAGATCATCATGGATTCCTGCATTAAAGTCTCTAAGCTTTAACCTAGTCAAAAGTCACCTTTGACCGGGTGATGATAAAGGCTATAATCGGGCTTAAGGGTTTTCATGTGGAGCAATGTGAGTGATCAAGATGGAATTTGTCCCTCACATTAGTTGAGAGATATTACTGGGCCCCTCGATGTGTGAGTCTGAGAAATGTATGGCCATACTGTAATGAAAAGGTGTTTTCGTTTCTGTGATCAACAACTCAGGGATCAAAAAGTAATGGTTGGGAATATGAGGATGACGTCATTTATGCCTCATCCTTGATCGGCATATCGCGTGACAAAGGGGACGTGATGTGGTTGCATGAAAGGTTGCGTCGTGTTAACGATTTCCGTATGATTTGGGTAGTAGTAATGTCCTGCTAGAGACCTCTTGCGACTTGTGGGCTTGTGGTGATATTAGCCCACTTCGAACTTTATATGGGCCTACAGGGTCGCACGCAAGAACAGCCCAACATGAGCTTTATTTCTAGGGTTTATTCGAATTTTAAATATATATGTATATATGTTAAAATTTGAAATTGCATAATATTATGTAAATAATATTTGTGAGTTAGTTTAATATTTAATTTATTTGATCAATTAAATAACTAGTATTAATTTAATTTATAAAGATAAATTAAATTCGTTGGCTCATTATTTGGATTAATTAAATGGATATGATCTAATCAGGTCAATTTAATCCAAATTAAGATTAATCAAGATTATATATTGAATATCTTTCGAATTTCAAGATTAATCAAGATTAGATCTTGATTATCTTTTGAAATTCAAATTTCAATATTAGATCTTGAATATCATTTCAAATTTCGTATTTCAAGATTAATCAAGATTAGATCTTGAATATCTTTTTAAATTCAAATTTCAAGATTATATCTTGAATATCTTTTGAAATTCAAATTTCAAGATTAGATCTTAAATATCTTTTGAAATTCAAATTTCAAGATTAGATATTGATTATCATTTCAAATTTGAATTTAAAGATTAATAATGATTAATCTTGAATATCTTTTTGAAATTAAAATTTGGATTTTTCAAGATTAATAAAAGATTAATCTTAGATTATGATACATCCCATGAGCTCTATAAACATGAGTGCTCATGAACAGTAGTGTCATCCCATTCTAAATTTGAATTCGCACTTGAGCCACAAAACCCTAGAGAGAGAGTGAAATGAAGAGGTGCTAGCATGCTACTATTGTTGGAGACTGTTCACGTGGATACCGGTAGAGGGAGGTCATCGAAAGAACATCGACTCCTCATGATAGAAAGCAAGAGTGCGGAAGGTTGTGGAATCTGAGGAGATCTAGATGCAAAGGAAGGGATGATTTCGAAACGCAAAAGGTATGCCTTCATCTCTTTGATCTAAATGCCTTTGATAGATCCGTATTTGGGATTAGAAAATTTTAGATTCCGCTGCGTGCAACTTTTAATTCCAACACTTTTAACCTTACAAGTAAAGCCTTTACCCTTTCCAATGACTTGCCTTTCCTCTTTAATACATGAGATCTAACTAATGCACCCTCAACCATCTTGCATGAATGTAAGGCCTTAGTGGTCTCAAACCTTTCCTGCCTTGCTTGTTGCTAGAACATTTCCTTAAGAAGAACAATAATCTCATATGCCTCCATCCAGATCTCTTTCAATCTCTGGAACTATCGTAGCTAGCATAAGACATCATACATCCACAGAGTTATCCTTATGCTTCAAGTAAGCATCTCTATGAGCTCTGGGAGCATTAGCTGCTAGCTCATCAGGAATGGGCCGATAAAGGACATAAGCCTTTCTTTCGTGCTTGAGAACAATTCTCAAGTTCCTAAACCAGTCAAGAAAGATTGTTCAATTGAGTTTGTCCTTTTGAACGACTGATCGCAGTGATAGTATAGCAGTATTGCTAGTAGGCATGATTCTACAATTTCAAAGTATGCAAAGTAGAATATTAATCTCCCACTAAATCAATAATCCTCAATATGATTAGTGGGTTGGTCCAGCTCCTTGTACTCTTACAAGTGCCTATGTCTTTAACTCGTATCTCCATACCTTATCAAAATCATATTGATCTTACTTTATCTTTGTTGCCACACAAATAACCGACTAGGGACATTTAGGATAATATTCATAATTTGTCTATGGATGCAATTATCATAATAAATTTGTCTGAGGTACAATGATGGCCCCTAGCGCACAATTGTTGGAAATTGTGCTCTAGGGGCCAATCATTGTACTTCGCACATTATTTATTTTAACGAATTTTCTCCATTTAATTATCATAAACTTTGCATGTTTATTATGATAATTTCATCCATGGGTAAATTATGAATATTGTCCTAAATGTCCATGGTCGATTATCTATGTGGGAACAAAGATAAAGTAAGACCAGTATGACTTTGATAAGGTATGGAGATACGAGTCAAAGTCATAGGCACTTGTAAGAGTAAAAGGTGATGGACCGACCCGCTATGAGAAAGCTGAATGGATTAAGTCATTAGCTTATCTCATATGTAATTAAGTCACAATGCCCTTTGACCTGAGATCATCATGGATTCCTGCATTAAAGTCACTAAGCTTTAACCTAGTCAAAAGTCACCTTTGACCGGGTGATGATAAAGGCTATAATCGGGCTTAAGGGTTTTCATGTGAAGGAATGTGAGTGATCAAGATGGGATTTGTCCCTCACATTAGTTGAGAGATATTACTGGGCCCATCGATGAGTGAGTTTGAGAAAGGTATGGCCATACTGTAACGAAAAGGAGTTTTTGTTTCTTTGATCAGACTATTCAAGGATCGAGAAAGTAATGGTCGGGAGTAGGAGGATGACGTCATCCATGCCCATCCTTGACCAATATATCGTGTGACAAAAGGGACGTGATGTGGTTGCATAAAAGGTTACATCGTGTTAACGATCCCCGAATGATTTGGGTAGTCGTAATGTCTTGTTAGAGACCACTTATAACTTGTGGGCTTATGGTGAGATTAGCCCACTGCCAATTTTATATGGGCCTACAGGGTCGCACGCAAGAACAGCCCAACATAAACTTTATTTCTAGGGTTTATTCGAATTTTAAATATATGTATATATATGTTGAAATTCGAAATTGCACAATATTATGTAAATAATATTTGAGTGTGTTAGTTTAATGTTTGATTTATTTGATAAATTAAATAACTAGCATTAATTTAATTTATAAAGATAAATTAAATTTGTTGGCTCAATATTTGGATTAATTAAATGGATATGATTTGATTGGATCAATTTAATCCAAATTAAGATTGTAAAATTCGAATTTCACATTTTGAATTTTGAAGATTAGATCTTTAATATTGGAATTGCAAGATTAGATCTTGAATATCCTTTTTGAAATTTCGAATTTCAAGATTGGATCCTGAAAATTGTGATTGCAAGATTAGATCTTGAATATCCTTTTGAAATTCGAATTTCAAGATTGGATCTTGAATATCCTTTTGAAATTTCGGATTGTAGGATTAGATCCTAAATATCCTCTGAAATTTTGAATTGCAAGATTAGATCTTGAAATTCAAATTCGAATTTTTAAAGATTAATAAAAGATTAATCTTAAATTATGATGCACTCCATGAGCTTCATAAATATGAGTGCTCGTGAACAAAATAGGCATCCATTCTGAATTTGAATTCGCTCTTGAGCCATGAAACCCTAGAGAGAGAGAGAGAAACGAAGAGGTGCTAGCACGTTGCTATTGTTGCAGACTGTTCGCATGGATACCGGTAGAGGAAGGCATTTGAAAGAACGTCGGCTCCTCGTGATCGGAAGTAAGAGCGCGGAAGGTTGTGGAATCTAAAGAGATCCAAACGCAAAGGAAGGGACAATTTTGAAACACAAAAGGTGTGCCTTCATCTCCTCGATCTAAACGCCTTTGACAGAACCGTATTTGGGATTAGTAAAATTTTAAATTCCGTTGCATGTACGTACTAATTCCCAACAACAATTTCCAACAAAGTAACACTGTTAAAACTTGAGGATTCTAAGGGTATTTTGGGGACAAACATGTTGTCATATGAGTAAGCGAAATGTGGATATTAAAAGAGAGTTAAAATATCTCCAAGAAAGTATAGGAAAAGTTATCGGAATAAAGTTATTTTACCGGTATATGTTGTAACCGGATTCCAGTCTCATTTAGTTTGTGTAACCAAATGTGTAACCATTAGTTACATGCATTGATGATCACTTTATGGCAAACAATGAGAATCAAGTAAGTGTCTTAAGTGTTGGAAGTATATGAGCCCTTGGATCTTGTCTTGAATTGCAAGATAGATTCCTAACCTTTGGATCAAGTTGCTGTCTTCATTAAGTCATATTTTTCCAACTTCTTCTATAGCCATCTCTGCATGAATTTTTCAGCCAAAAAGAGACCAAAATTTGTCCACCATAGCTCCCAAGCAAGAAGAGAAAAGGCTCCACAAAATTCCAAGGTAAATAGCTCTCCCAATCAACTCTATACATATTCTTGATCATTGGAGCTTTCTCTACACCTCTAATGGATTAAGTTCTTGATTAAACCTCTCTTTTTGAAGATTGAAAGTTAGGGTTCTTGAGATTGAAAATGAGAAAGAGAGGGATTTAAAGGAAAAGATTGGTTGTAAATTACTCCTTGCATGATAAGGAGATGATTGATGTATTTATTGCTTTGGTTTCTTGATTGTGTGAATTTTTGGAATAATGAAACCCTAGGGGAGGTGCTGTCCAATTTGTGTTTTGATGAGGAAGAGGTGTTTTTGAATCAAATAGTGCATGAAAAGTGTTTTAGGATCAAGAATATGTCACTACAAGTGAAGAAAGTTTGAAAATCACTGTATTCCTCTTTTTGTTAAATTTCGGTCAGATCTGGAACATGAGGAAGGAGTATGATTTTGATGCTTCCAGTGGCTTTAGAATGAAAAATTGTGTAGGGTGGAAGTAGGAAAATAATTTTGGAACCCATGGAATTGAATTTTCAAGTTTAAAAGTTTCAAGAACACTTAAACAATTTGGAATGGTGAACAAGAGGACCTTTAAGTCTGAAGGAAAACTCAAAACAAGGTAGCAACACTCCTAACTTTGGCATCTACCTTGCATTGATTTATATAATTGTTAATTGTCATGTGTGAAATGTGGTTGTAGCCACTTGATTTGTGGAACCTTGCTTGTGTGAATGCATGGTGTTATCTATGCTATGATTGCCTTGACTTGTGAAAACTTGATTCAAGGTTTATTGTTTTGTCACATGGCATGTTTATTTCTATTTGATAATCATGCACGTAAATGTATTATTAGAGTTGTTTGCTACTGGGATTTCCTTCAAATCTCACCCTTTCCAATAACAAACCATAGGTGCAAGCTCAAGCAAGGAAAAGGAGAAGGTGAGTAAAGAATGAAAAGCATTATATGATGCTTCATTTACCAAGTCATGTATTATGTGTATATTGTATGGTAAATGTTAATGTAGCTCATGTAAATCCTAAACTTCAACTTAGTGATATGTATATATGTACATATGCATGCATGAGCATCTGGAACGAGTTCATTGTGGCTTAGAGGTTTTACAAAAATTTTTAGGAAATGAAAAGTAGTATAAAAAAGGGGTCCAATGCCCTTTCCAATCCCTTAACTTTGTGTTATGAGGAAAAATAGTACATGAATCCCAATTGACCTGAAACTTGGTGGAAAAATATTTCATATGGTAAGGTTTGAAACTGTAATATCCATAATTTTTATGCTAGCTGAAATAAATGCTAATCCGATAACTAGAAAATGAAAATGGAAACCAGAGGTAGATAGCCCATAAAGAAAGTAAAGTTAGGGCCAGAAGTTGTAAAGTTAGATCTGGCTTAATGCATATGAAATTCCGTAGAATTTCAAAGTTAAGTATAATTGCCCTAGAGTAATGTGAGGATGGGTGACCTTTAGAAAAGGACCCATATGTCATTTAATAAAAGACCAAGGGCATAAAGGTCTTTCAGTATTAAAAGTAAAGGCAAAATGGTAATTATGAGAAAGTGGAAGGGCATTTTGGTCATTTGACAAGTCAAAGTCAAAATCAACTGTTGACCAAAATTTTCAAATGCCCAATAGATAGAGCCCGACTCACTGTTCACAACCACGAAACACGGATTTTCCGAATTCGAACTAGATTTTTAGTTATATAATTTTGAAGGGCGAAAAAGGGAAAAAATAATTATTTAAGGTATCAGGAGCCATCCGAAAATTTAGACAAAAATATAAAAAATCCAGTGAATTTTATAATATTTAATAAAATTATTATCCAGTGTAAGATTAAGGCGATTTTCCCGAAATTTCGGAAAATGACACGAAAATGACCCGAAAATCCCCGAAAAATAATTATTTCAAAAATCAATTTTTGGACAATCTAGAGGGCATTTTGGAAAAAGGAAAAGGGCTAGAGAATCAATGAAAAATGTAGTATTTTTCAAGGCCATAAAAGAAGTATGCTCTTCGATTGTACGTTTTCAGGGATTTTGGACAGGATAAATTAATCCTATAGAATTTGAAAAAGTAAAGGGTATTTTGGGGATAATATTTTTTTTATATTCAAGATGAAAATATGGAGATTAAATGAGGAAGAAAATATCTCCAGAAAAGTAGAAACAGATTTACCGGAATAAAGTTATGTTTACCGGTAAAAAGTGCAATCGGTAAAAGTAACCGAATGGGATCCAGTTTGGTTAATGTAACCAGATTCCAACCAGAAAATTAAAGTCATGATTACCCACTTTTAACCATCCAATGAGAAGCCAACAAATGTCAAGTGTGTGGCTTAATAATAGCCCTTAGATCACACTTAGATTGCAAGATGCAATCTTAGCCTTTCATGCCTTTATGAGTGAATTATTAAAACCATTATTCCCCTCCATCTTCCAGCCATTAGACCAACATTATGGTGTGGAGGAAGAAGAAGTTCAAGAGAAAATCAAAGTGTAAGCTTATACCCCTTGTTTCTATACATCAAAATGATCCTTACAAGCTTCTCAACAACTTCCATGGATTAGTCTCTTGATTAGTCCTCTCTTTTGGAAGTTTCAAAGTTAGGGTTCTTGCAAGAGATAGTGAGAAAGAGAGGGATTTAGCAAGGTTTAATGGGTGGAAACTACTCCTTGCATGATAAGGAGTAGATTGATGTATAGCTTGTGATTGTTTGGCTCTTTTTTGTTGATTTTGTAGATTTTGGGATGATGAACTCAAAGAGGAGGTGCTGTCCAATTATTCATTTGATATGGAAGAGTTGTATGAGAGCCAAACAACACATAGGAAACAAGTTTGGAATCAAGAAATGGTGATTGTATGAGTTGAAACTTTGAAAAGAACTATTTTCCTAATTTTTGGGAATTTTCGTCCAAATCTGGAAAGTGGTTGAAGGAGGCTGGTTTTGATGATTTTGATGCTTCCAATGGCTTTAAAATGAGTTTTTGTGTAGGGTATAAGTGAGCCCAAGTTGTGGGAAGCATTAAAAACCATTAAGACAAGTTAAAGTGTTCTAGGATTTCTTTAAAAGAGCAAGAAAGGCTCTATTGCGTTTTGATGTTCTATTGGCTAATTCATGACTTGAGAATGATGATTATGCTCTTAAATGTTGTTTAGGAAGTTGAGAAGTTAAGGAGCCTATTTGGACAGAGGCAACAAGAGAGCTTGGAAAATCAAGAAAGTTAAGAGAAAGTTAAAGAGTAAGAGGTAGCAAAGTTTTCTAACTTTATCTAACATTTTGTGAAATTACTTTAATAATGTGCATGACTTTATGACATTGTTGAAATGTGTTTATGAGTGACATGATGCTATGGCCATATGCATTGATATGTGCTTGGTACACATTTTGCATTGTTACACATTACTTTATGAAAGCATATCATGCAATTTTTCTATGTATGTTAGTAAGCTTTGCTATTGGGATTTCCAAAAATCTCACCCTCCCCCACGAATGTAATATCCACCCTTTTCAGTAAACTAACAAAGAGGCCAAATCGTTAGTTAGGGGACAAGACAAGGCCCAGAAATAAAAGTACAAAAAGAAAAGATGTCGGTGGACCAAAAAGACCCTGGTTAAATTAGTCCTAAAGCCTTGAGATTTTTAAGAAGGTAAGCCAGGGACATGAATGTGATTAAGTATAAAGACCAAGGGTAATATGGTCATTG
>JANTPZ010138782.1:4109-17310 GCA_025593235.1 Vachellia pachyceras
AGTTTGGTAATTTACACTTAACTTCTCTTAACCTTTTGTCCCTTGGGTTTTCTTAGTTATCTGAAGATTTAATGGGACTTTTTAGTAATAATTTTTGTTAATTGGGATCTTAGTGTAACTCTCCCATTTTTTTGGTTTCCATGACAATTATATAATCATATACAATATTATTGCTCCCTGGACGTCATTATTCAAATAATTTCTTCTGATGTCTTTTTTTCACATGATAAAAAACATTCTGTGCATCTGAAGAATTCTTAAAAATTAAAGTCCCATGTACCAAAAAAAAAAAATTAAAGTCCCAAATTAGTGGAATAATATTTTGGTTTCAACAAAAAATTCTTGAAATTTTCTAAATGAGTTGACTGCTACGTAGCTAGTAATTCACATATAAATAATTCATTCACAAACATGTTTAGCCAATTTTTTTTCTTGATGTTCACATTTAAGATAATTTCACATGAAATTTCTCTTTACTGATCTTCTATCGAAATCCTAGTAAAATTTACCTTTCAAAAAGAATATCCTGAGACAATTTTAATTTAAAGAATGATAGCACTCATCAATTAGACTAATTTCAATGCTACATTATATTCGGTCTTATATATAAAATAAATTTGTAGGATTGGATGGAGTACTTAACAAAAGAGGTCCTATATTTAAGATTGGAGCTAGTAATATAATATATTTTATTTTATTCAAATAATTTATTTCATTTTTACAAGGAATGATGGCTAATACAAGTAAACACTAAACAATGGTTGACATTTTCAAGCTACTTATTTTTTTTCCAACCAAGCTACTACATAATAAACCTGGAGACAATAACTTACATTGACTATCAACCACAAATTTAATAAAATAAAATACTTTATACAACTTGATATTCCTTCAAATATCAGCGTCGCCATCACCATGAATCTGCATGAAAATTAGAAAGAAAATCATCAGAGAAAAGTTTTAAAACACCTAATTTATTACCAATTTTAAATTTTATATGCTCATCACTTATCAACCCCCTCATGGAGCATACAAGAGCCAAGATCGTTAAAATTTGTTTCTTTTTTTAATTGCGTTTATCATATGATGTAAAACTGATTTTTAGAACAGCATTAAAGTTTTCCACGTTTTGGACAGAGTTTTCCTATTCTCATGTTAAACCAAATGGATGAAACCCTTTGTTTGACTTGAGAGGAAAAGAATAAGGATTGTTGGAATATGGGTCACCCTTAGTGGATTAGCATCTATTTTGGGGCAAAAGCGTTAATGAGCAAACTTGTGGGAATAAAGTTGTAATTTTTCTAAAAGTTTGAATTTGAAAATCAAATTAGATATACGTGGGAACAGTTTTCTTATGGGCAGTTATTATCCTTTTATTTAATAAAGGATAATGCCCACTTACAGAAACGGATAGACGCGTGAAACATTCACTCTCCCCTTGGTGGAAAACTCTCCTTCTCCTCTCCAAGTGCTTTTGTTGTGTCTCATACTTTGGATCCACTCCTGTGATCCAAGTTTCGCGTGGGTATATGCAATCAGATCCGAATTGTAAGGTATGCCCGAAATCCTTCAGTGGTATTAGAGCTATTATGTTACTGAGGCAATTCTACTCACTGTTCATGAATTTCCGCAAGCATGTTCATTGAGATGTAACGTGTATGTATATTTCTTGCTTTCTTGTATAGCATGCCGCTTCATTTTTCATTCAGAGTTCAAGCATGTATGTGATTTTATATATACATGTGGCCTGAAATCATATGCCTATAAAACGAAATGATGAAAATGAAAAACGAACGAGAAAATGAAGCCAATAACGGAGATCCAAATCTGGGTCCTCTGAAAATGACGTCCTAAGGCTTAGAAAACATGTCCATAGTGTAGAGCTCTTCAAAACGAGAATGTGGAAACCAAGAACGCAAAAAACGAACACCAGAGGACGAAGTTATGGAGCAAAAATGAGTTACGAATTCAATCGCATTTTTCAAAAAAAAACAGAGAAAGAATTAGGCTCCAAAAGTGCTCCCACTGTGTAGATCTCATTGAAACAAAGAAATGGACACCTAGAACATGAAAAACAGACGTCAGACGGCGAAGAAACGAGGGGAAAATCGAACCGGTTCCGTTAGAGAAATTAAAAAAAACAAAAAAAAGGAAAAGGCTTATGGCGGTAGGAGAGGTAGGAGAACCGGGTCAAAGTTGGGTAGGTTAACCCGACCCACTGAGAATGGCCAAAACGACTCTGTTTTGGATTGGTTGAGCGCCTAACCCTCGCCCACAAAACGACATCATTTTGATGGGAAGTGAAACACACCATTTCATTTATAAATTAAAAACGCCTGAGCGGCTTATAAGGATTCGAACGCGCTACCATGGGTAAGGAACCAGCACCCTACCAACTGAGCTAGAACACCCTTACTGAAAATAAAGCATCATATAAAATATTTATATTCTGAATAAAAGAAAGAACAGGGCACGTCCAAGAGACACAGAGACCACACCATCCAACACCTGGCGGTGCGTGGATGGCACGCGCCGAACCCGAGAGTGGGCTTCATCCCATTTTTCAAATTTTTCATGATTTAATCTTCTCAGGGTGCGTCCAGGAGTGTTTAACCTCCGAATGAGATGTGGTCTGTTCCTAAAAATCCCAAAATTTAAGATCTTCATTTTGATATGCTATTTACATATTTTAGAGGAAATTCAGGATCTGCTTTTTGAAGAAAAATAGTTCTTATTTAATGATTTCTTGAAAATTTTTCCAAAATAATTTTAAATTCAACTTTTATTGGGAAAATCAAATGGGGCAAGAAATCTTAGATAGCACTGAAACACTGTCTTACAGATCAGCGTACATTGAATATTTGCATGTACATATTCCTAACAAGGATCCTGAGTAAATATTTGAGAGGATTTTTAGAAGAAACCGTTTGAAGATGACCTTAATGAGGATCATGAGGAAGATCCTCAAAGGGAACTTGAGGAAGACCCTGAAGAGTATCCAGAAGAGGATCTGATCATAACCTTAAGGGAGGTCAAGAGGAACCTCAAGGGGTCTACTCCAACCCAGGTCCTTAAGTACTCGTTCTCATTCAATTCAAAACCTTAAAGTAGTGATGAGGAGGTCGATCAACCCTTTTTTCCCACCACTGCTACGACAATAGTTGAATATAATGCAATGAGAACGGTGAGAGTTAAGAATATAAAATTCATATCTGGCATCATTATGAACTATGTCAACAGCATAAATAATAATGAAACTGCAGAATTCTATGAATGTCATGATGAAGTATCATACAACAGTTAGAGCTGCAGGCACATTCACATTATCAACCATGTGGGTTGATGCAGTAAAGAGAACAACAAGATTTATGCTGAACAAAAACCAATACTTTAGAAGACTAAGGAAATAAATAGTTAATTATTGTATTGGAAATATCTAAAGAGTATTGTGCTTTAGATTTATGTGTTTACCCTCTATGTTTTGTTAATGTGTTTAGAACATGATTTGGTGTATGGTTGTGAATAAATGCATTGTAAAATATGACATGTTTAGTTTATGTGAATTGTTGTGAAAACGTTGTTATTCACATGATATGTCACCTGGTTACACTTTTGATAGTGGGAGCTTTTAGAAAACGAGACTTCTAAAAGTTAACAATTTAAGAAGTACTTATATAAAATTCTTGAAAGAAAATAATGTAGTTACTTGTGTTTGTGTGATGGGAGGTACAAACGTATTCTCCTGATCATAGATCTAGTGATGAAATTATCTTTTTGTCAAGAATAATATAAGTATAAGACATTGTATATTGTACTGTGCTACATAATCGCTAAAAACTCAGCTATATGAGAAAACATTTGTTGATAAATTACCCTGTCACTTCAGACTAGGAATTGGCAATAAAAAGCATAATTGCCGAGTTAAATAAAGGGGATAAGCTGAATGATGACAACTGGGATATCTGACACCGTAATGTGCAATATATATTGGAGGAACAAGAGGCCTTTGAGCCACTGACCACCATTTTGGTGGAACCTGAAGCTGGGACTATAGCCCAGCATAGAAGAAACCTGGAGTTATACCAGGCATGGAAAAGAAGAACAGTATTGCAAGAGTCACCCTACTGAGCACAATGAAGAATGACCTAATGTGTAACATCCCATTTTATTTTTATTTATTTAGAGAATTTAATTATCTTTAAGAAATAATGATTTATTTAAAGGATTTATTTGTTAATTAAAAATAATAATTATGTTAAATAAATTTGTTAGGCAATTATTTGAGTCAGAAAGTATTTATCCTAATATAACACAAATGAATTAAAGAAATCATAAGTGATAACGAAAAAAATATTTTATATAAAAAAACACACACACATATACATATAACGGGCATGTGGCCCTTATTGAAATATACCTATCTGTTTATTAAAAAAACAAAAGAAGGTGAAAAGAAAAAAGAAATATAACATATAAATATAAAGGGGCATGTGGCCTTGATTAATATGTGTACATATAAAAAAAAGGAAAATAAAAAGGGAGGGATATATGAAATGAAGAAAAGAAAGACGTGAGGGTTTACTATATATATATATATACACACATACCCTTATCCAATATGTTAAGTCATTCGTTCTTCTCATTCCTTACGTTGACGTCGGCGGCTCCTCTTGTAACTTTTCATCGTGGGATCAATTAGGTAATCAAAACTATTTCTTTTCAATTTACTTCCTTCATAAAAGTTTTTCTAAATAATTTTCTCTTTCTATTGGTAGTAATATTGTTTTGATCAGATGAAAATTTAATATTAGAATTTGGGATAAATATTGAATTTGGTCAAGAACTGTCTAATAAAGGGTATAAGGGAACTAATTGTTAATTTTCCTTCTTTTGGATTCGTGATTTGACTATTTTTATAATTTAAAATAATTTTTTTATTTAAACAGCCTTATGTTTGAAACCCTAAATTTTAAATTGGGAAATTGTTCAATTGATGTTTATATGCTTATTAATTAAGTTTTTGGGTTGAGGGGAATAATTGAGTTTTAGATTGAATTAAATGGTTGAGAGACTATTGGGAACTATGAATTTTAAATGATTATTTCGAAACCTTAGAGGTAGATGATCACGTTGATTTTGTAATTTATATATATGTATGTATGTTAAACTTTTATCTACATTATTGTGTAGATTAGTTTGAGTGTGGTTGGTGCTCTGTGATTTGGGCTTACAAATATCCCGGAGTTGAGGTAATCATGGTTAATTCATTTTATATGCTTGCATGGATCGTAAAGTATTTTCGATACCTTAGTTATATATTACGGATTTTACCTCTACTTTATATATTTGATTTAAGTGAAATGGGAAGTATTTTCTTTATATATATAAAGTATATGTTTTGCCCAGAGATATGCATGAGGAACTGTTCATAATTTATCTTTATCTGTAATAAATGGTGAACAATGTATTTGTGATGATCTTGTGATGATGCGAATTAAATGATATGTTAGGTGGTTTGAAGTAGTTGGGTTGATCTTGTGATGATGGGATTTGTGTTGTATCCGCGGTTGCCCCACTACTGATCATAGTGGTTGGCTTTATTGTGACTCAGACCTAGGTGGGGAGTCGGCCTAGACCCAGGTGGGGGGCTAGACACCCTTTTATTCTAGACCAAGGAGGGAGAATGAAGGGGGACCGGTTGGATTAATGTTGCTACTAGACCTTGGCCAAGTTGCTCAGGCATTAAGCTGAATCCACGTCATGGAGTGATATGGAGGAGTAGGATGGAGGGATCACTTGTGTATTTTACTTGTATTGAATGGAAAACGTTAATTTTGTTTGAATATTGTATATTAGCACTGCTTCACTGACTTACAATCCCATATTGTATATTCTATGAATTGATTATTGGTTACTGGGACTTTATGTCTCTATCGATATATATATTTTTTTTCAGAAGAGGAACTTAATAGTTCGAGGCGTGAAGGGAAGGAGCCAACAGTTGGATAGAAACAATCACTGTAAGCTTAATAGTTAAGCTATTTTAAGGAGACATGTATATTGCCAGACTTTAGGGTTTGCATACTCTGATTTGTCTTTATCCCTATGGTCATGTTGGGGTATTAGACCTATAGTTAAAAATTTATCTTTTGGCATTTCTAACTTGTTACGTATTTATGTGAGTAATAATTATGGACCTGCATGTTTAAAGGGAGTCCTAAATACTGTTGACTCTTATGGCTTTCAGTGATTTGTGGGCTAAGTGTCCCACCCACAACTTTTATGTCCTGAACCTTGACGATTTAATAATTGAATATGTTTAATCTTTGGTATTTTATGAAGATTATAAATGGTATCATAGTCTGATTTGTTTAGAAGTATTAATGGTATCAGAAGAAAGTAAGAGTTACATAATTAACTGTAAATATATTATGTGGTTAAATTTGTTTGGGGATTACAATTTGGCTATATTGTTTAGGGAATTACAATTCTGAATTTTGGGCTGTTACATAATGTGCCAATATGAAAAGCATCCAACTGCACATGCCATATGGGCGACCCTTAGAGATAAGTTTGGTGAAACTTCGACCACTAAACTTAGGATGTTGACGATCAAGTTTGACACGTATAAGTTTCGGGGTAATACATCCATAAAGCAACACCTTCGAGACATGTCAAACATGATTAGAGAGCTCCAGGAAGCTGGATATACACTGACTGATAAGCAGCAAGTGCAGGCTATAATCAGATTACTTCCCCACAGTTGGGACCATATGAAAGTCAACTTAACCCATAACGATGATGTCATCACTTTTGATGATGTTGTGAAGCACCTTAAGCTTGAGGATGAACACCTGGAGCATATAAGACTTCTGGGCATGCCTATTACACTGAGGATACATGCCTTTCCAATGCCAAGCCCGATTTTAAGAAGGGCAGAAAATTTCGTGAAAAAAGTAGGAAGGATGTCCCTATATTTAAAAAGGGGTAGAAAACAATTTAAGAAGAAGGGATATAAAGGCGGCATGAAGAAAGCTGACTTGAATAAGGTCAAATGCTATGCCTGCCAGAAGATGGGTCGCTTCGCGAGGGGTTGCCCTGAGCGAAATGACCGTGGAAAGACTCAGGCTCAACAAACCACGTAACGAAGGATCAAGGATCCTTCGTGGATTACCGTCGATTGCCGCATCAATGCAAATGGCATTATGTTGGCAATAATGTGAAGATCGTGGTCAAAGACATAGGCACATGCAGATTATCTCTAAGTGGTGGAAAGACTTTAATCATACATGATGTGCTTTATACACCGGACATCCGACAGAATTTAGTTTATGTACTGTGTCTTTTGAATTATGGGTTTAATGTGAACTTTCATGATAAAGTTGCTAACATTTTTAGTAACAGGACCTTTTACGGTTTAGCATTCCTCTCAGGAAAGTTCTTTGTAATGGATGTTATTGGTAATTTTAACTTATATGACTGTTTCATTAGTTCCTCTGATATAACTATTGATATGAATATCTGTCATGCTAGACTAGGGCACATAAGTCAGAATCGAATGCTTAAACTAGCAAAAGAAGGTTTACTAGGTGAAGTTTCAAACATGAAAATGGCTTTATGTGAAAATTGTCTAGCTGGCAAGGCAACTAGAAAACCTTTCGGTACAGGGACTAGAGCTGAAAATCCATTAGATTTGGTCCATTCTGATATATGCGGTCCCATGAGTGTGAGGGCTAGGCACGGAGCTTGTACTTTATTACCTTTACTGATGATTTTTCACGATATGGTCACATCTATTTGATCTCACATGAGTCTGAAGCACTAGAGTGTTTTAGACATTACATGAATGAGGTAGAGAATCAAATGGAACGTAGAATTAAAGTATTACGTACTAACCGAGGTCATGAATACTTATCCGATCAGTTCAAAGAACTATGTGAAGAAAAAGGGATAATTAGGCAACTAACTATCCCTGGAACTCTGCAGCAAAATGGAGTGTCTGAAAGAAGAAATAGAACTCTTCTAGACATGGTTAGGTTGATGATCGCTCAAGCAAACCTACCAATTTCGTATTGGGGTGATGCTTTATTAAAAGTAGCCTTTATACTTGACTGTATACCCTCAAAAGCAGTAACTTCCATACCCTATGAGTTATGGATGAAACACAAGCCAGATCTAAGTATCTTAAGACCATGGGGGTCGGCTGCTTACGTTCATGATGATTCCCATAAATGGGAAGTTGGGTCCTAGAGGAAAGAAATGTATCTTTATAAGATACTCAAAAGAATCAAAAGGATATGTTTTCATAGGTGAAAATGAAGATGGAACTGTAACTGAAATTGAATTAAGGGATGCCGTATTTATGGAAAGTGAATTTCTTGGCAAAAGAGAGATGGATCGAACAGTATCTCTTTATGAGACATAAGAGCAAGGTAGTGCAGATCGACCTAATGATCCTCAATCATCTCAATATATCAATCTGAGTGGGAGATCAGAAGGCTCAGAAAGGCCGTTACAAAGGCCGAGACAAGAGAAACGAAAGAGTGAAAGGGTAAATGTACTCAAGAGGTGCTTCCCAATAAAGAGGGAAGCACTCATGGTCACTCCGGATGGAGATGATGAGCCACATTCTGTACAAGAAACCTTGTTATGCCCTGCCAAGGATGAATGGAAGAAAGCAATGGAAGAAGAGATTGATTCAATGAAAAAGAATCAAGTCTGGGAACTTGTTGATCTATCAAAAGGTCGAAAAGCCATTGGGAACAAGTGGGTTCTCAAAATAAAAAGAAAAGTGGATGGATCAATTGATAAGTACAAGACACATCTGGTAGCGAAGGGGTACACACAACAGGAAGGTATCAATTATGAGGACACCTTCTCACCTGTTATACGCTTTATTTCCATAAGATTGATTCTAGCAATAATAAGTAGTTTAGATTTGGAGTTACATCAAATGGATGTGAAAACTGCATTTCTAAACGGATACTTGGATGAAGAAATGTATATGGAACAACCATTAGGTTTCGTAAATAAAGTTTCAGAGAGCAAAGTTCGTAAGCTCAAAAGGTCCATTTATAGACTGAAGCAATCATCCAAACAGTTGTACTTGAGGTTTCACAGAGCGTTAACCTCATACAATTTTAAAATGATTAAAGAAGATCATTGCGTCTACATTAAGCGGTTTGATGATAACTTTGTGATGTTGTCATTATATGTAGATGATATACTATTGGCTAGAAATAGCCTAAATTCGATCTTAGATGTTAAAGAATGGTTGTCATCGAATTTTGAGATGAAAGACATGGGAGAAGCAGAATATATACTTGGAGTTAAAATTCAAAGGGATAGCTAAAAGAGAATTCTATCTTTTTCACAAGAGAATTACCTTAAGAAAATTCTCAAGCGATTTAATATGAGTGATTGCAATCCCTTAGACACTTGGGTAGCTACTGGAGTTAGCTTGAACCTTGAAATGTGTCCCAAGACTGAATCAGCTAAGAAGATAATGGAAAGAGTTCCTTATGCTAGTGCCATTGAAAGTCTAATGTATGCAATGATGTGTGCAAGACCAGATATTTGTTTCGCAGTTGGATTGGTAAGTAGGTTCCAGTCAAATCCTGACCAACAGCATTGGAAAGCTGTGAAAAGAATTTTGTGATACTTAAATGGCACAACGAATTATGCACTAACTTATCAAGGAAGTGAATTTCGGCTTCTTGGATTCTCCGACACTGATATAGGCGGAGACGAAGTTGAACAAAGGTTAACTTCAGGTTATACCTTCTTGCTAAATAATGGTGCCATAAGTTAGAGTAGTAAGAAACAAACGTGCATAGTCCTGCATTCAATGGAAGCTAAGTTTGTGGCTTGCACTGCAGTAGTACAAGAGGCTATATGGCTGAAAAGATTTATTGAACACCTTGGATTTGAAAATGAGAGTACAAATCCAGTGTTAATATATTGTGACAATACTGTAGCCATAGCCTACATAAAAGACCCCAAATATTAGAGTAAGACAAAGCACATCGATGATAAGTATAACTTTGTGAGAGATTATGGAGCATAGAAAGTGATTAATGTACAACACATTTCGACCAAGAGTATGGTCGCAGATCCCCTAACTAAACCAATAGCCAAAGAAATGTTTGAGAAACATGTAAGGGCCATTGGTATGCGCAAAATGTAAAATTACAGACACTGTATATTGAGTTTGTGATTAAATTCATGTGTCTGTGTACAAGTATACAATGTTTAATATGTCGTACATGCAGGTGAGGTAGGCTCTCTCACACGAGCTACCGCCATCGATACTCATGAGGAGTATGCAAAGATGAGACATTTGTATTTACCAGTAAGGCAGCAGGAATGTTGATATGGTAGAGAAGAAATACAAACTATGTTGCCTCGGCAATAGTGTAGCATGTCGAGATGAGATCCAACGTATATACGTATAAAACATAGATCGAATCATGGGGACCCGCTCCCATGATGCCTGTTACCAGACAACAAATTCTTCAATACTGACGTCACATGAGATATGAGAGGAGGAAGAATTTGGGTTTAGATGTTGGGAACATCTAGACTAAAAGTCTGTACGGTGTTGATAATGAGTATCAAAACGACGTACGCTCTTATAGTATAAGAGAAACACCGTAGCATGTGATTCATACCACATGTGTTATAGAACCGCAAAAAGGGAAGCAAGTGAATGGATCCTTGCTTCATTACTGTGTGAGTCTCAAGAAATTAATATTTCTATTTATGTCCTTTGACTTTGACTTTATCATGGAGGTATACTTCAATGACTGCTACCTTAACGTACATCCTACTATCATGATGGATGCGATACAAGGTACTATGTTAGGAAAGTGGTTGATGTATATCAAAATGATATATGGGCGAAAGGAAGATTACCTGTAAAATACACAACTATGCTGGTGTCTGTGACATGCCCCTTATGATATCAATTTGGTGATTTCATAAGTGTGGATACCACGCATATGAGAAAGACGATCTAAGTCTTATGTTGACTTGAGAGGGATTAGATTCGTTAAGTGAAAGTGTATTTTGATTAAATCTAGGACATATGAGGCATAATAACTGAATTCAAGCTACACGAAGAAATATTGTTTTGTGCTGGTCCTGTGAAAGGGATTCTAGTACAAACATTTAAAAGACGTCATGCCCATACAGTCACGGCAAAGCACCTAGTATGAAAGGAAAAAGAGAGAAGGAGGTGGTCCACAATTCCTAATCCACCAAGTGTGAATGGGAGATGTTGGAATATGGGTCACCCTTATTGGATCCAAAGTATGAGACACAACAAAAGCACTTGGAGAGGAGAAGGAGAGTTTTTCACCGAGGGGAGAGTGGATGTTTCACGTGTCTATCCGTTCCCTTAAACTCTTCTTGGTTTACGTAAAAGCACTTCTCCATCACGTTCCCAAACGGATACAATAACTTGCATTGACTATAAACCACAAATTTGATAAAATAAACAAGTCTTCATACAACGTGATATTCCTTCTAATATCAGTCGCTATCACCCTGAACCTGCATGAAAATGAGAAAGAAAATAAATTAAAAAAATCATCAGAAAAAGTGTTTAAACAGCTAATTTATTACCCATTTCAAATTTTATATACTCATCATTTACCAACCTCAAAATCGTTAAAATTTGTCTCTTGTTTTATTGCGTTTATCTTTTGACGTAAAACTGATATTTAAAAAAAAACATAAAAGGTTTAATTTCCACGTTTATAGCAGATAGTTTTGGGTTTTCCTATTCTCATGTTAAACCAAATGAATGAAACCCTTTGTGTTTGTTTGACAGGAAAAGAGTGAGGAGAAAGAAGGAAAAAATTTAAGGAGTTTGATTTAAAAAAAACAAGTGGAGTTATAGAATTTTAATAAAGAGAACACCTAAAGAAAATTCGTTGAAAGTTTTCTTTAAAAAAACGAACTCGTTAAAATTTTCCTCCCTCCCTTCAAACCACACAAAAGGTCTAGAAATTCAGAGCGTACACAAGTATAATAAAAGTAATAAATTATCTGACACTTAAATGAGTTGTATGTAATTATTCATCATCTTCCGCATAGCTAGTATGGTCTGGAAGAGTTGATTTCTTGCTCGTTTGAGTTTGAAGCGTCAATCTTAGACGCGTACGTATCTGCAGATGAACATTTTTGTGAAACCTTTTCTGAATTTCTTCATAGTTTGATTAACATTTTCTCGTATGTTTTCTTCAATGCATTTGCAAGTTATTATTGGATTGTATCGCTGATTAAGTATCGTTATGAAATATTTTGTATTTCACTATAAGCTGCTGCGTACGAAATTGAGATATATAGTACGTGTTCATGAGATGAGTTGAAATAAGATTCTAGTTTCAACCAAGATTTCTTGAAATTTTGTGAAATAAGTTGACTGTCACATTGTCAAACATTGATGAAATAAGTTGTAAATTACTTTATAATTTCTACTAATACACATTTCACTGTTTTATTCAAGTCAACATGTCAGAAGGTAAGAGAAACACGTCTTATGTTCTCTTTGCAAAAGATTTTTGTACAAAATTTTAGCTATTTTGATACCATTTACTTTTATTGATCCTCACCAATTAATGTAATGGCCGTTTCATCCCTTATTGATGATGGATATGATGCTTTTCTTTTTTTGTTCAAAGAATATGATGCTTCTGAAACCGTCGATTAGCTAACCATTTTCACTGATGCACTTTGAGAGGTATCGTACGTATTTTTAGTACACACATCCTCACCAATTATTGTTTTTTCAATTCAAATCAAAGTGTAATATATTATTTCCCATAATTAATATAAGCATCCGTTGAGCTTTTTTATGAAGATTATAGAAGCTGAATAAACCACTTTATTCTTCTAATTTTACCTTAAATTTTAATTTGGTCCCTTAAATTTAAAAGTGGATTTCTATATATGATTTATTCGACGTAATTGACTTAGCTCGTTACAAAAAAATGGAAATTTGTGATGAAAATTCTTGCCGCAACCATCCACTTCATATGCACAAAAAATTTGTGATGAAAGATCAAGGTTCAAAAAACCGGACCGGACAACGAACCGGCCGAGACACTGGGTCAAGGGTCAGAGGTCGAACCGGGGGTTAACCCGGGGGTCGACCCGGCTATATTAAAAATTAATTATGAAAATCAATCCAAACAAA
>JANTPZ010138784.1:0-12028 GCA_025593235.1 Vachellia pachyceras
GCAAGTTTCAGTCCAAGATCAGTGATCTTCTGTGCATTTGGAAGTGAATGCATTCTAAAGAAAGATCAGTTTCAGGAACTTCTCCTAGGTCTTGAGCTCACAGGTATGCCATTTTTAGCTGCACTGAAACCTCCCATGGGAGCTGAAACAATTGAATCGGCATTTCCAGAAGGGTTTAATGGAAGAGTAAAAGGAAGAGGGGTTGTTCATGGAGGTTGGGTTCAACAAGTTTTAGTGTTAAATCATCCTTCTGTGGGTTGTTTTATAAGTCACTGTGGATCTGGGTCTGTATCAGAAGCATTATGCAGTGAGACTACTCAACTGGTTCTGATACCTAATTTTGGAGATCAGTTCATAAATTCAAAAGTGATGGGTAGGGATCTGGAAGTAGGGGTGGAAGTTGAGAGAGATGAAGAAGATGGAGGGTTCACGAGGGAAGGTGTGTGCAAGGCTGTAAAAATGGTGATGGATAGTGACAGTGAAGTAGGTCAAAAGATCAGAAGCAATCATAATAAATGGAGGCAGTTGTTACTTGCTCCTGGACTTGAAGATGCTTACCTTGATGAGTTCGTTCACAAGTTACGATTCAATTAGCAATCTTGAATTGAGAAGATTCAAAACTGTTTCAGGGAAATTACATGAAATCTCAAAATGGAATGCAATAATTAAACTGTTTCAGGGCAATGTGAACTGATGTTATTTCGTGCACTGAACTTATCATTGTTTGCTACTTACTCATTATCATATTTCCTAATAAAGTAATATAATTATAAAAAATTTAATGACAAGTAGCTAGATTGCATGAACATGTTTTCATTTGTTACTTTGAAAATTGTCACAACACAGTGCTCACTTATCATATTATTTTTTTATTATTGTAGTTTTTTTCTTAGAATCTAATAAAAAAATTTTCCAACTATTTTTGAGCTACGGCGCTTTAACTAGGAACATATAGCGCTATTTGTAATAATTTTTGTGAGCCCAAGTTACTTCTGTACTATGAATGTGGTAGTTGAGTGTGTGATCTATGCATAGCAGTGGAAACTGTGCTATTGCTGTGTAACAACAAATGTGATGTCTAAGTCTTGTCTCTCTGTTTCTTGGATATATTCTGGGTTGTGTATCAAACAATTAAGAAAACCCTGCCCAAAAGGGAACTGTTTGGAAGAAAGAACCAATAATTTAAGTACCTTATTAAGCCGCTCATAATACCCGATATTCTTAACCAATATCTCATGGTTTTCAAATTTATTTTGGAAATATTCTTAAACAGATAATTAACGCTAAGACAAGCAAAACCATTATATATTTCTTCTGGACGGATTATTTAAGCACTGTAGTTAAGCACACTAATGATTATTTAAATTGACATTTTGAAGACGTAAAACTGGCCGGATTTTCTAACATAATTTTTGGATCCATAAGAGAAATCTTATTTCGCATTTGAAAAGCTAGTTTAATTTCTTTCAAGTTGATATGTGAATTGAATGAAAATTAATTAATATTGAATTTGAATATCTTAGTTAATTATCTTTGTACTTGATATGTTTATTGAATGATATATTTACTATATAGATAATGATTTCTGTGAGGCCAAGTTATGTTTGTGATATGAATCATTTTACGTGATCTATATTTAACGATACAGTAAAACATATTGGTCATTCAAACCGATTAAAACAATAATTTAACCCGGAGCTAAATCAAAGTTATTAGATTAGTTCGAATTGACATAACATCACCTTAATTTAAAATGTACGAAAATATGAATATTTAAACCTAGCTAATGTCACATGTCTTTCTTCCTTGAGAAGTGAAATGTCGCCACTAAGGGAACATGAATGGCTTTCTTTTATTCCTTGAGATGTGAAAACTTTATCATCATATTAAAAAATTGTGTGAGTGTCCAGTAATATTGTCTCGTGCCTCTTCAAAATTTTACATCTCACATCTTACCCTATTTTCTCTTTTTACACTTGGGGAGTGATTCCTAATTATGTTGCATGTAAGCCGAAACAAAACTCATCTCACATACTTACCTTGAAATCCGTAAAAAAATTCTCTCAACAGATTCAGAAACTCGCGTACGCGATGGATAGTAATCGGTTGCTTTGTGACAGAACCTAATCCTTTTTGGGTACCCTCCCTCAGGGACGTCTCAACATTATGCATCCATATCAATTCAAAAGCTCACACTATGACCAACCAAGATTGAATTTAATAGAAGGGCCAATCCCTTGTAGCCGTTACGATGAACCAAAATTTAAATTTTCATTAAGAAATATAATGTATTAGTCAAATCTAATGTTCGATAATAATTCAAATAGGATTCTGTTTGGTAAGAGATATTTATGCTTTAAAAACCTCATATTGTGCTATATCATCATGCAATTAAAAATAAACTTGAACAAACAAAAGTTCAATGGGGGAAGAGAGATTACTAGAAAGAGAATCTCTTAAAATATCAAATTTTTACCATCTTTGGAGTTTTCCGTCCTAATATAATTGTGGAAATTACATACAGATCTTAAGGAGTAGAAAAAATCGTCATCAGATTCTTAAAAATCATGAAATTGAGTTGAAGTTATATAAAATTTGAGTTAAATTAATGGTAAATGTGAAAAGACCTTCTTATCACTAGTTATTTGTAAAATGAATCATTGGGCTTGAAAAGTAAGTTAATCTTTACAATTATTGTTTGGGTTTAATCCACTGCCAACATAGGCCTTCTGGAAATATAAAAAATAAAGAATTTGGCAGTGACATGTGAGTGAGCTTTGGGCTGAAGTGGAGAGAGATTTGAGAGGACACATATATGTTTAATTTGTTACGCCCTCTTAATGTTGCATGGATGTATAGGTGAAAAATTAGACTTAGGGCCTGACACGACCGATTATAAACTTCATATTCTACCATGCTCCAAATTTACAAGTGCGGCCAACCAACACACTTGGATTTATGGGTCGTTTGGAAGTCCATTTGAAAATAGTTTTTACAGAATTCGAAGTAAAATATAGGTTGTGAAGAATAGATTTTGGGAGAATAGCTTTTATGGATTATGAGGCGGTTGACTGATTGCGTTTGAAAAGTTATTGGCTTTTACGGAATTCGAGGTAAAAAGTAAGTAGGAAAGAATAAAGAGAAAGAAAGAAAAAATAGTAAATAGAACATTTATTAGTAGAGAGGGTGTGATTTGACAAGAAAATAGTTTTTTCAAAAAACTTAGGTTTCAAACCGAGATTTTATATTCAAAATAGATTTTCTGAAAAATTTTTGTATTGGACAAAATCTAACTTTTGTAACTAAGATCCAAACATGCCTTAGCCGTAAGGATTAATTTTTTAAGTGTTGTGAAATAAGATTCAAATTTTGTTGAGAGAGATACTCATTTAATATTTGACAATGCCTTAATAAGATTGCATTTAACAAGAAGATACATATGTTTAGGAAAAATGATTCTTAATATAAGATATACTTTGTAGCACAAATATAAGATAAAATTGGTTAAGTTTGTTATTCAAACGAATTTCGATTTCACTAAAATACTCTATCTAATTATTACCCAATTGATGGAGACCCTCTTTCATATGTACAATTGATGGAGATAATTTGTGAAAAACAACTGTGAATTATAATTAAATTATTTGAAGTTGTGATAGAAAATTAAGAGAAGGGGTAGTGTAATATCCGCATTTCTGTAGCTTGAACTAAAGGTTAGACCCGTAAATTATGTGATAATCCAAGGAAAAATATAGAGGGAAATGCCTAAAGGAAAGAAAGATAATAATTAACTAAGTCTCTAGTATTGAAAATTCTAAGTAAAAATGACTAAGGGCAAAACGGTCATTTTGAATTAAAGGCCTAGGGCATAAAAATGTCAAAGTTGACCAAAAATGTCAAAGTCAACCAAGGGCAAGGTTGGAATTAAGAAAGAGTAAAAAAAGTGATGGCATTTTGGAAATTATGACAAAGCTAGAAAAGGTAGTGGCATTTTTGTAAATAAGTTGTAAATAAAGGATTTCGGAGATAAGGACGACTGAGAAATAATTATTTGAGATAGCAGGAGCCCTCAAATGCCGGAGACCCAAACTAAGAAAAGTTTAGTTGGGTTATAAAGTAAATAATAAAATTATTACCCAGTACTCGGTGCGGGCAGTTTCGCTGAACGGAGAACAGCCCGAAAAGCCCGAAAAAGTATTTTCTTAGAAAATTAATTACCGAAAATCTGGGAAGAATTTTAAAGAACGGAAAAGAGCTTGAGAATTAGGGAAAAATATAGAATTTTTCCATGTCCTTAAGTTAAATTGGCCGCCGGAAGCCCGTTTTACGGTGTTGCACGCAAATCGAGGAATCCTGACGAGTTGCGAGGGAAGCCCGGAGATGCTATGGACTAGGACATGATACGACCTAGGCAAGGAGGCGTAGGGAATGGCTTCACATGAAAGATAAAGTCTCCGGAAAAGTAAAAAAAGGTAGTTACCCGCGTAAAGGGTACTTTATGGAAATGCATGCCATCAGATCATTTAACTGGATTGGGTAAAGGCCCAACCAGCAAAAACTGACGCTTAGGGGTCTGAAAAGTTGCTTTTTCAGCTAGGAGGAGACAAGGTGATGTGGCTAAATGTGGAACAAGTATTTTCCAACTTGGGCTCCAAGTTTTATTTTCCATAACACAAATTACAAGAGACCAAAGTAAATTAGCAAATCCCTCTCTCTTCCTCTCCCATTTCTCACGCCACTTTCTCTCTCTCCTTGGGAAGAAATTTCCTCTCCCTTCTCTCTAGAAAACACCACCTCTCAAGCAAGAAAAAGAAGATCCAAGCTTCCATAACACAAGGTAAAGTGTTCTTGCAACTTAATCTCCCTCTTTTCTTGAGTTTGCCACTACTACTACCTTCTCTTGAGTTGTTCCTTGAGTGAGCCTTCCTTTTTGAGGATGACGCTTGGACCTCAAGAGTTGAAAATGGAAAAGAGAAGGTTTTAAAAGTAGTAAATGGTTGCAAACTCTTCCTTGAGGGGTAAAAGATAAGTTGTCGGTTGTTGTTTTAAGTTGTTGTAAAGATTTATGGAAAGCTCAATATTATGGGGAGGTACTACCCAAATTTCTTTTGGGTTAAGGGAAGGGTGTATTTGAGTAGGTCAAAGTTAAGAAAAAGGGTTTTGGAATCAAGAAAATATAAGGTTACATGAAGAAAGTGAAAAGAACACATTTTCCCCCTTTTTCCTCTCCTGCTCGATCAAAACAAGAAAAAATAGAAAGAATGGGTTTTTGAGTATTTTGATGGCTTCATTGGCTTTAGAATGATATTTTGTGTAGGGTAAAGCCAAAGAATGGATTTTTGAAGTTCGAGAAACCATAAAAATCAAGCCTTGAACTTGTAAGCACTCTTGAAAACCAAAAGAGGGTTTTTATGTGTTTTGCAGTTTTGTTGCATTTTGATGATGGCATGTTTATGTGGATGTTATGCCATGATTTTTAGGGGTTTAAGAGTTCCCAAGAGCATCTTGAAAAAGAACCAAGAACACTTTGGAAGTTAGATTAAAGGAAAGCTAGGATCTTGAGGTAGTAAAACCTACTAATCTTTTTTTTATGTTATGAAAATGAGTTGCGAATGTTACATGAACTTTTATGATGATTAAAGTGCATGATTTGTCTATGAAATGTGACTTTTGTGCTATGGTCATATGCATGCTAAAGTGAAGTTTGATGTGTCACATGTTTATGTATTCATATACATGCCATAAAGTCATGTGTGCACATTCACTTTGTTATGATTATATGGTTTTGCTATTGGGATTCCCAAATATCATTCCCCACCCACTAACCATGTAGGTGCAAGTTCTAACAAGGGTAAAGGTCCTTGATGCATGAAGAGGTTGCTTTTGTTTGCATGGTTTTGTGTACATATTTAAGATGCTATATTCTCTTGATGTTAGTTGTGATTGTAACCCCTAAACATCCACAAGAAAGAACCATATGAGTGGTGTAATATCTACATTTATGTAGTTTGAACTAAAGGCTAGACCAGTAAATTATGTGATAATACAAGGCCCATAAATAAGAAAAAATATAGAGGAAAATGCCTAAAGGAAAGAAATATCATAATTGACTAAGTCCCTAATTTTGAGACGTCTAAGTGAAAATGACTGAGGGTAAAATGATCATTTGGCCTATATGGTAAGGGAAAAATAGTCATTTTAATTAAAAAAGCCTAGGACACAATATGTTATCAGATAATAAGGACATTTTGGTAATTTGGTCAAAAGTCAACCCAAAAGTCAAAGTTGACCAAAAATGTCAAAAGTCAACCAAGGGTAAGTTGGAATTAAGAAAAAGTAGAAAAGGTGATGGCATTTTGGTGATTGTGTTAAAAGTAGAAATTGTAGTGGCATTTTGGTAATTATGAGAAAAATAAGATAAGTAATGGCATTTTCGTAATTAAGAGATTTTGGAGTTAAGAACGATTGAGAAATAATTATTTGAGATAGTATGAGTCCTCAAATGCTGGAGACCTGAACTAAGAAAAGTTTAGTTGGATTATAAAGTAATTAATAAAATTATTACCCGGTATCCGATACGGGCAGTTTCGTTGTACAGAGAACAATAGTGCCCGAAAAGCCCGAAAAAGTATTTTCTTAGAAAATTAATTACGGAAAATCTAGGAAGAATTTTGAGGAACGGAAAAGAGCTTGAGAATCAGGGAAAAATATAGAATTTTTCCATGTCCTTAAGTCAAATTAGACGCCGGAAGCCTGATGAATTACGAGGGAAACCCAGAGATGCTAGGGACTAGGACATGATGCCACCTAGGCAAGGAGGCCTATGGAATGGTGCCACACGAAAGATAAAGTCTCCAAAAAAGTAAAAAGGTAGTTACCCGTGTAAAGGGTTCTTTACAGAAATGCGTGCCACCGGATCATGTAATTGGACTGGGCAAATGTCCAACCAACAAAATCTGACACCTAGGGGTCTGAAAAGTTATTTTTTCAGTTAGGAGGAGACAAGGTGATGTGGCTCAATATGGATCAAGTATTTTGGACTCCAAGTTGTAATTTCCAATACATAAATTGCAAGAGACCAAATTAAATTAGCAAATCTTCTCTCTCACCCTCACAATTCCGTCCCTCCCTCTCTCTCTTGCAATCTGAAATTTGCTCTACATTCTCTCTAGAAAACACTCCCTCCCAAGCAGGAAAAGAAGATCCAAGTTTCCATAACACAAGGTAAAGTGTTCTTGCAACTAAATCTCCCTCTTTTCTTGAGTTTGTCACTACTACTACTACTACATTCTCTTGAGTTGTTCCTTGAATGAGCCTCCCTTTTTGAGGATAAAGGCTAGGATTTCAAGAGTTGAAAATGGAAAAGAGAAGGTTTTAAAAGTAGTAAATAGTTGCAAGCTCTTCCTTAAGGGGTAAAAGATAGATTGTTGGTTGCTGTTGGTTAGTTTGTATTGTTGTAAAATTTTGGAAAGCTCAAGTTTATGGGGAGGTGCTACCCAAATTTCTTTTGGTCTAAGGGAAGGTGTGTTTGAGTAGATCAAAGTTAAGAAAAGGGGTTTTGGAAGCAAGGAAACACATGGTTTCATAAACGAAGTTGAAAACCCCTTCCTTTCCTTATTTTTGCTTTTTTTGTCCAAGCTAAAGAAAAAAATAAAAAGGTTATGTTTTTGAGCATTTTGATAGTTCCATTGCCTTCAAAATGATGTTTTGTGTAGGGTAAAGCTAAGAGATGGATTTTAGGAGCTTAAAGGGCCATAAAATCAAGTCTTGAACTTGTAAGACTCTTAGAAAACCAAAATGGGGTTTATTGCGTTTTTACAAGTTTTATGGCATCTTGGTGGTTATATGTTTATATAAGTATTATACCATGATTGCTAGGGATTTGAGACCTCCAAGATCATATTCGAAAGGTTATTTAAGAGAGCCATAAAGTGAAAAAGGAAAAGCTGGGATCTTGAGGTAGCAAAACTACTAATCTCCTTTTATTTTTATGAAAATGATTTATGAATATTACATGAAATTTTATGATGAGTAAAGTGCATGATTTGTGTATGAAATGTGACTTTCATGCTATGGCCATATGCATATTCAAGTCAAGTTTATGTGTCACATGTTTAGATGTTCATACACATGCCATAAAGTTATGTATGCACATTCACAATGTCTTGATTATGTGGTTTTACTATTGGGATTCCCAAATCTCATTCCCCACCCACTAACCATGTAGGTGCAAGCTCAAACAAGGGTAAGGAAAAGATTATTGATGCATAAAGAAGTTGCTCTTGCTTGCATGGTTTTGTGAAAATATTTGAGTTATTAGATCTCTTGAAGTTTTTGGTTGTTGTGGTTGTAACTCTAAATCTCTACTCAAGGTACCATGTGAATGTGTGATGATGCATGCCTAAAAATGGACTAAAACCAACAAGGAATGGTAAGGGGATAGTCATGCATGTTTAAGAAGTGTTAAGGAACCAAAAAGAGGTTTTGGTGAATTTTAACAAAAAATTGGTTTTCAAAGTTAAGGGGTTCCAAAGATCCTGAAAAACGAGTCTGTTTAACATGGTAAGAAAAAATAGCAAACTAGCTCCAAGTGGGCTGAAATTTTCCAGTAACGAACTACACATCCTAAGCTTTAAAATGATATAAAGTTTACGAAATTTGGATGTGTATTTTGAAAGATATGATTTTCCAAAGATTGAGGTAAAATCTGGAAAATTGGAGTGAACCATTTTGGACAGTATGTAGTTTTCGAATAAACTATATCAAATGGGCAAGAATTGGAAACAATGAGTATTTTTACCCTATAGTTCACTTAATAAGAAAAATTTAGAAATTTGAATCACTCAGTTTTGATTTTTCTAGATTTAGTTATGATTTTTCAAAGTTGGACCAGAAAACTGGAAAATGGCACTGTGAACATTACCAGCGTCTTTTCCGTTTTTGAAAATTCTAGTTCACAATTTTGGACAAATTTGTGATATCCAAAGCCTAAGAATGATTCATAAGTGATCTATAATAAGAAAATAGGGGGATAATAGGAGTGTCACAAATGGGTAATGGTATATGCATGAAATGGACTAAAACTAACAAGGAAGGATAAGGGAATAATCATGCATATTAGAGGTAAGTAATGAACCAAAAAGAGGCTTGGAGGAATTTATGAAAAATTGGATTTCAAAGTTGAAGGGTTCAAAGACCCTGAAAAATGAATTTATTTTAAATGATAGTTAAAAATAGCAAAAGAGCTCCAAATGGGCTGAAATTTTTCAGTTAGAAACTGCACATCCTGAGCTTTAAGATGATATGTAGTTTGCAAAATTTGGATGTGTATTTTGAGAGATATGATTTTTCAAAGTTTCAGAGGAAATCTGGAAAACTGGAGTGAATCATTTCGGACAGTATGTGATTTTCGAATAAACTGTATCAAACAGGCAAGAATTGGAACCAATGAGTATTTTTCCCTATAGTTCACTTAATAAGAAAAATTTAGAAATTTGAATTACTCAATTTTGATTTTTTCTAAAATTAGTTATGATTTTTCAAAGTTGGCTCAGAAAACTGGAAAATGGCACTGTGAACAGTACCAGCGTCTTTTCCGTTTTTGAAAATTCTAATTCACAATTTTGGACAAATTTTTGGATATCTAAGGCCCAAGAGTGATTCATAAGTGATCTATAATATACAATAGGGAGATAATAGGAGGTGTCACAGGTAGAGCGTAGCGACAGATTTAATTAAAGTAACGCAGTAATAAGTTAATTTGTTTTAGTTACTTCTGCATCATCTTATCAGCTATGTGCTATACATATAAGTATCCATATATGGTTTCTTAATATAACATCCAATTATTTTTTTAGGAGATTAATACAATTAATTAAATAATATATTTATTATTTTTCTCAAAACTAATTTGCTTAATTTATAGACTAATATGTAATCTAATGATATAGATAAATATTTTAGAATATATTTTACAATTAAGTAATATATTTAGCTTTTTAACATTAAAAATAGTCAAATACCTTTTATATTAAAGACTGGAGCTAGATAACTGATTTGTAACGATTAAAAAACTAAATGAGTTATTTATTTATAAAAAATTTGTGTTGATTTATTAAAGTTCTCATTTTAATTATTCACATTCAAAACTACTCATTTAATGAAAAATCCCCTCATTATGTGCGATCAATAAGAGTTTAAGAATAAAATTATAAATTTAAGAGATAAAATATATTAAGATATTATATTCAGAACCAAATTTAAAGTATAGATATTAACATTTACCACTAGAAAATTGGTATGGACCACCCATATTAGCCTAGATTTATTTTTTAGACTTGCTCACAGATATGCAACGCTACTAGCAATTGACTGCTCTGATTCATCGGAATGTAGGCTCATAATAGACGAACCTCACTAACTTTATCACATGTACATACCCAGAGTTAGAACTGGAGACCACTGATTAAGCTAGAATGTTTGGATAAAGCCTGTCAATCCAAACGCACGGGTTCTAGATCTAATTCATACAGTAAATGTTTAACCTTTTTGCTTTCATTTTTTGGGGGAAAAAAGATAATCAACAGAAGTTTTTTAAAAATTATTTTTATTTTAATTTTATCCATTGAAAATTTAAAATTTAGATTGTTGAAACTGTATTTGGGCGACACAAATCTCACTAATTGAAGAGCACGGTGGTGCTTATCCCTGCGATGAACACCAAAGCCGAGGGACTACTTTAATTTCTTGTGTAATTGAGACGTGGTTTTGGGTGGAGCATGGAATCTCATTCACATCAGATCTGAAACCACACCCATGATGTGCCATTTTCGTTACAGCTACTTCTCATGAAAGCCATGGACCTCACTGAGCCCTCTGTAATTGAAGCTTCTCACTGAGCCACTTTCGTCTTCTTCGATCATCACAAGTGGGTATCTCAGTATGGCAGGTGGTTTAGGAATCAATGTTTTGTATTTTTCCACAATCAATTTAAAAAAACCCATATAGAAATTTAAATTCATAAGCCTATCGAAGTTGATTACAACTATCCCTTAATCTTTTCCCCTCAAACCTCCAACCAATGTGAACCCCTCTCCTAACGTTAATTTCAACATTGGTTCGCCACGTTGTAAGATAGTAGGCCTTCATCCAAATCTAACCCCGGTTGGTATTTTTATTTGATCTTACTCCTTAATTATTAATGCAAAGCTGAAAGATTCTGACGCAAATGTAAGGTACTATTGGATACTAGATACTAAATTACGAGGGACAGTTCCTTTTTGCTGCACTCGACCATTCGGTGAAACAAAATAAACTTTTTTATTTTGCTTGTTATGACAGAAATGTACAATGGAGAAAATACCAAATCGATATGCGCCCAACAGCGAACGACTGACAGAAAAAGAGATGGCTGATGAACTGTTGCAGCAGTATAACGCAGACTTGCTGATCTACTTATCGTTATGCGCTTCTTAATGAGGGTTGTTGACAGATCACATTGATCACTGTATGCTTCCTCCTCGATCGAGCTTTTGACATATTCCTGAGTCATCAAGTAAGACAACAGAGAAAATCTCCGACCTCTGCACCCACAACAGGTTCCTCAGGTCGCTATCTGAAAATACCAAACATATAATTTCTATACGATAACACGCACACACATGCATATTGCATGATGATACCAGGTGTTATGTAGTCATATTGACACCACGTATGCTTTCTAAGGGGTGTGCTAGCTGTAATGGCTGTAGCTAAGGGATGCAGTGAAGTTACAAATCGCTCCAACAAAGAATTACGTACATAAGCACCTTAATATGTAATCTAATTTGAAGTTTATAAGTTATATGTCACAACTAATTAATATACTTAGGGTCAAATGACAAATTAGCTAGTGTTGAAAGTTTTTAGTTAGGGACAACCGCCAAATTGGCATCCTTAGCTGTTGATTGGCGCAATGCTAATATCCTTAGTTAGCGCAACCGCAATATGATGATCTTACTGTTACAAACCACTTTTGAAAGTTAATAGT
>JANTPZ010138785.1:0-20176 GCA_025593235.1 Vachellia pachyceras
CTCCTAGTTACAGCCATCATTACTTACTTTTAAGTGGCCAATGAGGAGAAGGAAAGTGTCATGCATGTGGGCAAATCTTAGCCCTTAATTTCCAAGATAAGATCTCATCCTTCCATTCCATTTTAATGAGTTTTTATAAATAAAAAATTTCCCTCCTCTTCCACCACTTCCAAAACGACTTTGCAAGCTGAAAATGGGGAGGGAGAGACACCATTTTTGGGTAGGAGCAAGAGGAAGAAGAGGTCTTGGAATCTCAAGGTAAGAAAGAGTTACACCTTATGTTATATATCAAAATCTTCCTCTCAACGTCTTCTACAACTTCCATGGATTGGAATTTTGATTTGAGCTCTCTTTCTTAAGTTTGGATGCTTAGAATTCTTGATAGCAAAGTGAGAAAGAGAGGGATTTAGAGCCATTGATTGTTGGTAAAATTCTCCTTGTTTTATAAGGAGTGTTTTGATATTTATATTGTGGTTGTTTGAGTTTGTTTTTGTGATTTTGTAATCATGGGAAATCATGAAGTTTTAGAGGAGATGCTGTCCAATTTTCCATTTGATATAGGAGAGTTAAAATCAAGTTATACCATGCATGAATATGAATTTGGGAACAAGATCAAGTGTTATAAGTGATGAAAGTTGAAAAATCACACTTATGGAATTTGTGTGTGACTCGGCCACAGATAGTTCTTGGGGAAAGAAGTTTCTTTTGATGACTTTGATGCTTCTAATGAGTCCAAAATGAGTTTTTGTGTAGGGTAAAAGTGGTAACAAGTTTGTGGAAACCCTAGAAGACATTAGTGGCAAGTTAGGGTTTCTAAGGTTCTTAAAGTTCAAGAGTTGGATCAAGGGAGTTTTACTTTGGATTTTGTTCTAGAAATGGCTTGTAATTAATGGCCATGATGTTGTTGATTATGTAGGCAAGTGTTGGGTGCAAGAGGCAAGTGTTGGGTGCAAGAGGATAAATTTCTAAGAGGTCAAGAAAGCTTACAACTTAAGGGGAAAGTTAAAGAGTAAAGGTAGCAAGACCTTCTACTTAACTCTATGTTGCGAAATTGTATTGAAATTGTGCCAATTGTTGAATTTTTGACTTTTCTACTTAACCCTTTTTATTTTATGTGAATGAAAGTGTGAATATGTGCTAGATGTGCTAAGGCCATATGCATATAAATGTCTCATGTTGCACATTCATTCCATTATGCATTCACACTTATTATGAAACATGTCATGCATTTTATGAAACTTGTTAGAAAGTTTTGCTATTGGGATTTCTTTGAAATCTCACTCTCCCCCACTAACAATTTTTAGGTGGAAGCAAAGGGCAAGGAGGAAATCCATGATGCTTGAAGCAAAGTGGATATGTGTAATGTTGTTAATTAAGTTATGGACTTTATGTTATGATATTTAAAATGTAATGTGGCATGTAATATGACTTGTTTATGTATCATGGACTTATGATGAATAGTGTATGCTTGAGAATATCTAACTACATAGGTTAATATGGCTAAGAAAGGTTTAAAATGATGATTTATGAATTTAAGTAGGGCTGAAATTTGACTTAATACCGGAAGTTGGTCATTTCCCCTAATTTGCCCTATCGAGAAACATAGTAAATGAACTTCAAATGAACTGAAATTTTGTGGAAAAATAGTTCACATTGCAAGGTTTAAAACAAGCTAAATATCATTGGAATAGGAATTTTTTACAGAAAGTTATGGCTATCCAAATTCGGCGAAAAATCACAGAAAATCCTGGGAAATTGGAAAATTACCATATGAACAGTACAACTTTGCCAATTAATCTGTACCAATTGGACAAGTTTCAGTTCAAATGAGTATTTTTACCTCATAAAGGAATTTGTAAGCTTCAAATAGAAGTTGGAACCACTCAATTTCAATTTTTCTAGAATTAGTTATGAATTTTCAAAGTTGGCCCAAAAAACTGTGAATAGTAACTTTTTCCAAAATGGAAGTTTCAATTTGGTCCATTTTAACATTGTAAGTTGTTTGAGGCCATTAATTGGTTCCAAATCATTATAATGGAAGCTAAGAGGGATAAATAAGAGGTGTTACACATATAGGATACACTTGTTTCTGCTGCATTATGCATAGTATTCGCAATTTCACCGTGACCAATTTCATATTTCACCGCGACGCACATGAACTTTAACAGAGAGATTCCTCTTAGGAGTAGTGCGCCGTGACCAAAATTCATTTTCGCCACGGCCAACAAGCTGGATTTTCACTTGTTTACCCTCTGAGGTACTATTCGCCGCGACGTAAATCCATTTTCACCGAGGCCAAATTTCGCTTTTCACACTTCATTCACTTCATTCATTTCATTTTCAACAAATACATACATTACAATCATACATCTCTTTCATACATGTTCACTCACACACACACCCCTTTTTCATTCATTTTTGAGTTGTTTACTTTAAGTTGTTTTAATTTTGCTCTTGCCTTGAATTTTTCTCTTGTATGCCCAAAAAGAATCAGCTTGAACCTTACGATCCTGAAATTGAGAGCACATTAAGGGAGAGATGTAAGGCCAAGAAAAGAAAACAGAAGGGTAAGGTAATTTGGGAATTTGGTTTAGAAGTAGGAGAATTAGCTGGTACAAGTAGATAGATTAGGAGAATCTTTATAGAATATTATGGCTAAAAATATATCAAACCCAGAAAACAGAAATATAAATGAAAATCAATAGGGGAATGGTAATAGATGGAATGGCGAAGAAGAAAGATTAGGGGATAATAACAGGAATAATAGAAGAAGAACCATAAGAAAAGCCACGACCTCTGATGTTAATTATGATCCATTTACTGCTGCTTGCCCAAATTATGATATGAATTTTGAGATCAAGGGTTTATTAATTAACTCTCTTCCTAAATTTCATGGCTTGTCAGGAGAGGATCTATACATCCATTTACAGTCATTGTCGATGATCTGCCAGAGTATGAAAGATGTTGGAGCCTCGCTTGACCAAGTACTATGGAAGTTTTTCCACCTATCGTTGGAAGGGAAGGCAAGAGAATGGTTCATGAGTCTTTCGAGGCATGTGGCAAATGCATATCAAAGTTGGGTTAATCTGATGAAAGCATTTTTGGAAAAGTACTTTCCAGCATCAAGAACTTCATCAATGAGGAAAGAAATCTACTCCGTACACCAAGAGTATGATGAATTGTTGTACGATTATTGGAATAGATTTCAAGACCTTCTTTCAAGATGCCCTCACCATCAAATATCATATGAGCAGTTGGTTCAATATTTTTATGATGGGTTGAAGAGCCAAGAAAAGAAAGTTTTAGACTCGGCTGCTAGAGGTTCATTAATTGATTTAACCGTTGAGCAAGCTTGGGAGCTTATCAAGAAGATGGCTTTGAACCATCAACAATATAGTGTAAGAGACACTATTGTTGCCCATGAAATTGGAAATGCAAGTGCTCATAACAGAAGAATAGACACCCTAGAATCAAAGGTAGATTATTTGGAAAGTAAAGTCACATCCCAATTATCTCTTATCACTGCTGAGTTGAAGAACTTAAATACTAATAGATCATCGCCATCCATGGATTTAATTGCTCCAAGTTGTGAAACTTGTGGGTCAGTTATGCATATTTCAAGCGTGTGCCCAAGCCGATTCGAAGAAGTTTCTGCAATGTATCAAGGGAAACCAAACCAGAAATGGGATCCCTATTCCAACACATACAATGAGGGTTGGAAATCTAATCCAAAGTTCAGTTGGATGGGTAAAGAAGCCAATGCCCAGAGATTTCAAAGGAATGTAGGAGCTGGACCTTCTAACTCCAACATTCAAAATACACAACAAGCCTTGAGTGTGCCACCAAAGGAGTATACGAATTGTAATATCCACACTTTTTTGTAAACTGGCATAGAGGCCAAACGGATAGTTATGAGATAAGACAAGGCCCAGAAATAAGGGTATGAAAGAGAAGATGTCAATGGACCAAAGAGACCCTGGTCAATTTAGTCCTAAGGCTTTGAAATTACTAAGAATGTAAGCCAAGGACATAAATATCATTAAGTATAAAAACAAGGGCAATATGGTTATTGAATAAAAAGTGTTAAACCAGTAGTTAAAAGTCAAGTTAGAGCCTACAAATAGAAAGCACGGAAAAAGTTGATGTTGATGGGCTGAATAACCCAAAGTCAGACTTGGCTCAACGAGTGAAATTTTATGAGAACTCCGTAGTTAAGCGTGCTCATCCTAGAGTAGTGCTAGGATAGGTGACCTTCTGGGAAGGACCCAATGGTCATTAATCAAAAGATCAAGAGTGAAAAAGCCAAGGGCAAAATGGAAATTATGAAAAGTTAGACAGTGTAAGGACATTTTGGTCATTAAGAGAAAGCGTAAAGGCATTTTGGTTATTTGAAAAAGTCAAAGTCAAAGTCAAAAATTCAACAATTGACCAAAATATCAGAAAAGTCACAGATGCCCAAAAGATAGAGTAGAACTCATTGATTGACAGAGATTCGACACAGAATTTTATTTATAGAATTTTGAAAATTTAATGGTCGAAAATAATTATTTGAGGTATCAGGAGACCTTAATCAGTTGAGTTCAGGGCATAGAAAAATAAAGTAAATTTTATAGCAATTAATAGAATTATTGCCCAATATACGATTGAGGCGAATTTCCCAATTTTAAGGAAAAATGCCCGAAAATCCTGAAAATATAATTTTATTCAAAAAATAATTTTGGATAATCCGGAGGGCAATTTGGGGAAATAAAAAGGGTTAGATTATTAGTAAAAAATGTAGAAATTTTATAGCCCTAAAAGTATTTTGCCCTCCGATTGCATGTTTTCAGGGATTTTGGACAGGATAAAATAATCCTATAAAATTTGAGAAAATCAAGGGGTATTTTGGGGATAATAAATTTACTATATTCAAGAGGAAAACATGGAGATTAAGTGAGGAAGGAAATATCTCCAGAAAAGTAGAAAAATAATTATTGGAATAAAGTTATGTTTACCGGTAAAAAGTGTAACGGGTAAAAGTAACCAAAAGGGACCAGTTTGGTTAGCCAAACCAGATTTTAACCATCAGTTACAGCCATCATTACCTACTTTTAAGGAGCCAATAAGAAGCAAGCTTGTGTTGTATATGTGGTAAGATATTATCCCTTGGATTAAACTTAATTATTAAGGATAAATCTTTAATATCCATCAATTTGTGAGGATTTTTTTATTAAGCAATTCACTTCCATTTCTTTCCATATTTTCATCATCTTCCACCCCAAGATTATGAGCCTTTCACACCATGAACAAGAGAGGAAGAGAAGGAAAAGCTTGAGTAAATATCAAGGTAAGAGGACTTACCCTTTAATCAAGCACATATTCTTGATCCTTGTGATCTCTTCTACCTATTCCATGGTTTAAAATTTGGATTAAACCTCTCTTTTTCAAGATTCAAAGTTTGTGTTCTTGAGAGAGAAAGTGAGAAAGAGAGGGATTTAAAGCCAATAGCTAGGTGCAAAACACTCCTTGTGTTGTAAGGAGAAGATTGGTGTATAGCTTGTCATTGTTTGGCTCTTGTTTGTTGATTTTGTAAACTTTGGGATGAGGAACCCTAAGGGGAGGTGCTGCCAAATTTTCCATTTGATATGGAAGAGTTGTATTTGAGCCAAACAGCACATGGAAAACTATTATGGAATCAAGAAATGGTGATTGTATAAATTGAATGTTTGAAAAGAAACATTTTTCTATTTTTGGGGAATTTTCGTCCAGATCTGAAAAGTGGATGAAGGAGTGTTGTTTTGATGATTTTAATGATTCCAATGGCTTTAAAATGAGAAATTGTCTAGGGGTAAAGTGAGTCAAGGAATTAGGAAGCATTAAAAATCAATATGACAAGCTTAAACACTCTAGGATTCAAGAGAACTTGAGGAAGTTTAGTGAAGTTTTACATTGATTTTTTCTTGGGAAATGGCTTTTATTTGATGACCATAATTTTGTCAATTGTGTAGGCAAAAGTTTGGTGAAAGGAATTAGTTCCTCAAGTGGTCAAGAGAGCATTCAAGCAAAAGGAAAATTAAGAGTTAAAGGTAGCAAGACCATCTAACTCTAATATAAATTATTATGAAAATTCTTTTAAATGATGCATGACTTGATTTAAATTTTATGATGATGAAAGTGTTGATGTGTGCATGTTCATGCTATGACCATATGCATCTATGTGTTTCATGTTGCACTTTTATTAATCCACATTGGTAAAGAAAGTTGTCATGCATTTTATGAAGTATGTTAGATAGTTTTGCTATTGGGATTTTCAAAAATCTCATTCTTCCCCACTAACCATTTCTAGGTACAAGCACATCAAAGGGTAAAGAGAAAGTGCATGATGCTTGAAGCAAGAATTGCATATGTTTATGAATATAGAATGGTGTTGTAAACTTAATGCTATTTTGGATTAAAATATATTGTGTAATATGTAGCTAAACCCATGCATGTTTGGTGGTTGTGAGATAGCTAATGTATGCTTAAAGAATTTCTAATTGTATTATTATTCATGATTAAAAGAGGCTTAGAAGTTAGGGTTTCAAATTATGAAATTAGAAAGTAACAAGTTTGACTAATTGGTAAATGTAAAGTTGGTCAAACCCAATACTTTGACCTGTCGTGAAATAGAGCAAATGGACTCCAAATGAGCTGAACATTTCCATAAAAATAGTTTACATTACAAGCTTTAAAACAAGCTAAATAACACTGAAATTGGAGTTTTTTTATGAGGAGTTATGATGTTCCAAAGTTGGTGAAAAATCACAGAAAAACTTGGGAAAATGAAAAATTACCAAATGAACAATGCAATTTTGTATAATAAACTTATTCAAATGGGCAAGTTAATAACCCAATGAGTATTTTTCCCCTATAGAGGATATTGTAAGCTTCAAATAGAAATTGGAACCACTTGATTTCAATTTTTTTACAATTAGCTATGAATTTTCAAAGTTGGGCTAAAATTCAATGAATAGTAACTTTTAAAAATCAAATTTTCATATTTGATTTCTTTTGACTTTGTAAGCTATTCAAGGCCCAAGATTGGTTCCATAATGATATAAAATGAAGCTAAAGGGGTTAGTTAAGGTGTGTTACATGAATCAACTACTTCAGAACATGTTGGTGCTACTCAAGGAAGAGAATGCTTCCACCTCCAACTAATTCAATTCACTTGCCTCACTTATTCATAAGGATTCTGCAAAGAATGACGCAAGATACTTGATCTGACTAAGCTACAAATTGTAAACTTAGGTCACTGGTTATCCTTGAAAATGGATCAGGAATATTAATTGTGATTTCCAACGATTGTATAGTGACAACCCCAGGGTCGTTCTCTTCGGACGCTAGTAATATGTACCAATAGTCCTTATCTTGTGATTATGCTTGTGATGAAAATGTTGTTAGTTTTCAAGTCAAGTTAAGCTATATACCTAAGGTAATGACAAAATAAAACTTGTTTTTGGTATTTTCTGAGCTAAAGAAAAGTAAAGACAGATTTGGATTTGAAAAGGGAGTGTGATAGAGTGTTCCTCTTAAAAATTAATTTTGCTGTCATGGTTCACAAAAGATTAGGGAAAGATCGACTTCCGAACTAAGTTTCGTAATTAAAAACCCCAACAACTCACTGGGTCAAAACCTTATGAAATGAACTCCATTTCATGAAAATCCTGAAGACTGTTGATGCCTTATTTTGATGATAACAAAATGATTTCAAGGATTATAAAGCTTAAATGAAAAACACTCGAGTTCTATCAAGTTTATATGGAAGTATTGAGGAATACTCGAGTTCTATGCTTTAATACTTGAGTATCAATGTTTTTCATAAGTTTAAAATCAATACTTTTGAGCAACACTTGAGTTTTTGTTGAAAGTGTTGACAATACTCGAGTTCTTGATTTCAATACTCGAGTATTGGAGATTAAAAATGTTTCTGAAATCCAACACTCTAAGTGAAACTCAAGTATTGAGATAAAGTGTTGCAAACACTCGAGTGATCATTTTGAATACTCGAGTATTAGTGTCAAAATATGTTATGACAGAATACTTTCATGTGAAACTTAAGTATTGGTGTTGAAGTATTGTCAATACTCGAGTATTGTGTTGCAATACTCGAGTATTGGGTTTTGTTTTTCAAAAAAACACTCAACACTTGAATCAGAACACTCGAGTTACAAATGGAAGTATTGACAACACTCGAGTATTAAGGTTTAATACTCGAGTATTGAGTCAAAATACTTGAACTTGAAGTGGAATTCTCGTGTTGTGAAGAAAGTGTTGTCAACACTCGAGTGCTTGTTTTCAACACTCGAATATTGGGCGAAAGTTTTCAAATGAAAGACAATACTTCAAGCACAATACTCGAGTATTAGGTGAAAGTGTTGACAACACTCGAGTATTGAACTTTGAATACTGAGTATAGAGCTCCATTTTATCAAAAACTCAACACTTCCATCTAAACACTCGAGTAATGGCAGAAAAGTGACAACACTCGAGTATTATGTATTCAACACTCGAGTATTGTGAGATTTCAGATGATTTCACTTCTAGTTTTCTTCTGAACACTCGAGTATCAACTAAAAGGATTCTCAACACTCGAGTACAATAATTTCAACATTCAAGTATTCACCATGAATTTCAAAAACTTCTGCAACACTCTCAATTAACACTTGAGCAACTTCAAAAATGTTTGTAAAACTCGAGCGTTGACACAAAACACTTGAGTATCATTTCACAAAATTCAAAACGATTGACTAACACTCGAGTATTATGATTAAGCACTCAAGTATAGTTTCTCAATGACTATTTTCTCTCTCTGACAGCTTTTCACCTGCTCCGTATCTTTCCTTATTCGTGTCTAACAACGTTTGAACTTCACTTACCCTCATAATTTACACACAAATTACAAAATCCAACTCGGAATCCAAGTAATCCATAATGTAAACACAGATTGAAAGTAAATACTCCCCTTTCGGTAGTTCGAACTCCGGCTCACTTCATCTTCAAGAGGATGGAAATGCTCTGCTACTCATGGAAGATGGAATAACACTCCTTGTGGATGGTTGAGGCATGATAGATGGATGGATGATGGTGGAAATGGAGTAGGTAGGGTTTATGTGAGTAGAGAAGAGAGAAAATTGTATGGTGTGTGTTTCTTTCTCCTTTTTTCAGCTCCTTCCGTCCCTTCTGGCTTCTCTCTTCGAAAATACCCTAATTGGTGTGTTTAAACAGTTCTGGGTTGGATCCCTAAAGCTGGGTGTAATATCCATCCTTTTCTGTAAATCGACATAGAGGCCAAATTGATAGTTATAAGATAAGACAAGGCCCAAAAATAAAAGTACAAAAAGAAAAGATGTCGGTGGACCAAAAAGACCCTGGTCAAATTAGTTCTAAGGCTTTAAAGTTACTAAGAATATAAGCTAGGGACATAAATGTCATTAAGTATAAAGACCAAGGGTAATGTGGTCATTGGATAAAAAGGGCTAAACCAGTAGTAAAAAGTCAAGTTAGAGCCCACGGTTAGAAAGTACGGAAAAAGTTGATGTTGTTGGGCCGTAAATCGTGGAATCAGATTTGGCCTAGTGGATGGAAGTCGGTAGGAACTTTAAAGTTATGCGTGCTCACCTTGGAGCAATTTCAGGATGGGTGACCTCCTAGGATGTCCCAAGGGGGTCAATAACCAGAAGATCAAGAGAGAAAAGGTTAAGGGTAAAATGGGAATTTATTAAAAGATAGACTGTAAAAGGGCATTTTTGTCATTAAGAGAAAGTGTAAGGGCATTTTGACTATTTGACAAAGTCAAAGTCAAACATTTGACCAAAAATCAGAAAAATCCACAAGTGCACAAAAGATAGAGCAAAACTCACTGGTTACCAGAGATTCAACCGATTGTTAAAATTCGATCTGGATGAGGAATTATGAAATCTTAAAGATTTAAGGTTGAAAATATTTATTTAAGGTATTAGGAGTTCCCTAAGATAAAAAAGCAGAGTTTATAGAAATTCAGTGGAATTTATAGTATTTTACAAAATTATTGCCCAAAGTATCATTAAGGCGATTTTCCCAAAAATGAGGAAAAATGCCCGAAAAATCCCCAAAAATGCCAATGAAGTGGAACAAATAGTGGAGGTGTGGCTAAATCTTAGCCTTTGATTAACCTCCTTAATGAAATTAAATCCTAGCCCTTAATTCTTTTACTGAGAGTTTTATAAATTCATTTTCTCCTCTTCCTCCCACCATGAAAACCGACTTTTGGGGGTTGCAAATGAGAGAAAGAAGATGCCATGGGAGGAGCTTTAAGAGGAGAAAAATTCGAGGAAATTCATAGATAAGAAGCTTTCTCATACAAACCTATACATCAATTTCTTCCTCTAAACTTCCTCTACCATTCTATCAGTTTAGATTTTTGGTTTTGGCTCTCTTTTGGTGGCTGGAGAGTTAGGGTTCATGAGAGGGAAAATGAGAAAGAGATAGATTTAGAGGAAATAAATGGTTGCAAAACACTCCTTGCTTGTTAAGGAGAAGAATGATGTATATATCGCTTGGATTTGATGTTTGTATGATTTTTGGAATCTCAAACCCTAAGGGGAGATGCTGCTCAAATTTTCATTTGATATGGAATATTTAAAAACAAGTTATACCATGCATGAATATGAATTTGGGAACAAGAATCAAGTAGTAGAAGTGATGAAAGTTGAAAGATCACATTTATGGAAATTGTGTGAATGTCTCGGCCTGTGCTGGTTCTTTTGGAAGGAAGTTTTTTTTGATTATTTTAATTCTTCCAATGAGTCTAAAATAAGTTTTTGTGTAGGGTAAAAGTGGTCACAAGTCTGTGGAAGCACTTGAAGACATTAGAGATAAGTTTGATGTCTTAAGACTTATATAATTCAAGAGAAAGTTTAAGAGAGGTTTTCAATGATTTTTGTCTTGGTAATGGCATATGTTTAATGGCCATTATATTGACAATTGTGTAGGCTAAAGTTTCGTGCAAAAGAGTAATTCCCAAAGTGAACAAGAGAGCATTCAAGTTTAGGGGAAATTAAAGACACAAGATAGCAAGACCTTCAAACCCTAAGCTTAATTGCTTTGAAAATGTGTATGAATTTTGCATGACTTTGTATTGAAAATTTGTGATGATTGAAAGTGTGATTATGTGCTTTTGTATGCTATGGCCATATGCATTTCATTGTTACATACACTTATATTGAAAGTTGTCATGCAATTTTATAATGTGTGTTAGAAAGTTTTGCTACTGGGATTTTCAAAAATCTCACCCTCCCCCACTAACCATTTTTAGGTGGAATCACCCTCAAGGGTAAGGAGAAAGTGATTGATTCTTGAAGCAAAGTGGATATGTAATGTTGTGAATTAAGTTATGTACTTTATGTGGTGATGTTTAAAGTGTAATGTGGCATGTAGTATGACTTGTTTATGTATCATGGAAGTGATGAATAGTGTATGCTTGAGAATGCCTAATTATAAAGGTTAATATGGTTAAGAAAGGTTTAGAAATCAAAATGATGATTTATGAATTTAAGCAGGGCTGAAATTTGACCAAGTGTTGGAAGTAAAGTTGGTCATTTCCCCTATTTTCCCTTTCACAAAATAGAGTAAATGAACTTCAACTGAGTTGAAATTTTATAGAAAAATAGTTCACATTGTAAGCTTTAAAACAAGATAAAGATCAATGAAATTGGAATTTTGTATAGAAAGTTATGACTGTCCAAAGTTGGTGAAAAAGCACAGAAAATCTTGGGAAAATGAAAAATGACCATATGAACAGTGTTTTTTCACGAATGAATACTTCAAATGAGTATTTTTCCCTTATAAAGAAATTTGTAAGCTTCAAATAGAAGCTGGAACAACTCAGTTTTTTCTAGAATTAGTTATGAATTTTCAAAGTTGGCTTGAAAAATTGAGAATAGTGCTTTCTTAAAAATGAAAGTTTTCAATTTGGTCCCTTTTTGACATCATAAGTTGTTTGAGGCCATTAATTGGTTTCAAATCATTATAAAGGAAGCTAAGAGGGATTAGTAAGAGGTGTTACATTGTGTTTGGTATCAGAGCAAAGGTTTAAGATTTGATTTGATTTGTAATGTAAAATGTGCATTATTATTTATTAAGTTGTGCATTCTTAAATGATATGATGTGCACTAGTATTCAATATGCAATGCTTTGTTATATTAAATGCTAATTGTTATGGTATATGTTGGTTGCCTCTTATGATGATATTCTAGTTAGTTATGTTCCATATTCATGAGTTTATAAATGAATGTGATTGGCTAAATGTGAAAAGCCAAGTATATCAGTGGAAGAACATGATAAGAAGGAACCTTTAGAGATTAGTTACAATGTGATAGAATCATTTTAGAATTTGAATAAAGTGTTCAAAAAAGAGAAGGAGCTAGCATAAGCGCTACTAGAATATGCATGGGACAACAGATATGAAGGTCCAGTGTTTGATATGATTGCTTCTCTACAGCGCATGCTGGATGCTAACACCCGAGGACTATGAGCGTACCATTCTACATGGAAGAGGGTTTCGGTTAGCATATATCTAGTTGTGCTAGAGAGGCATATGAGTTGGATCAGGTCTCTAGAATCTGTAAGTCCGGTAGAGATACCGGTACCGAAGGAAGAGAATCCAGAAATGGTAGAGAACCCCGGATACACTTCATCTAGATCAGGATTTACTATGATAGTACCATCCCAAGGTTAAAGCGAGGTGCAAAGGCAACCAAAAGATTAAAGTTTAAACTATAGAATTTGCCCAGAGGAGATAGTTAATGGGAAACTCAAGCGTTGTAAAATGATTTTGTTGAACGTAACCTGGAATTTAATACCCGTGAAATTATAGAGCTACTTTTCTCCTCAAAGACAAAGACTTTATTTAGCCAAATAGAAAAGGCCAGAGAGGCTGTTGAGCTTGATTAGCCGCTAAAAGTGCAGTAGGGACTTCCTCCCCAGTTAAGATTGAAGTTAAAGAGTCCCTTAGCGATAGTTCGATAGTCAGAGAGTTATTAAATGTATTTCCAAAGGAGATCAACGGACTACCTCCAGAGAGTGAGGTGAAGTTTGCTATTGATTAAGTACCAGTAACGAACTCGAATACCAAGCCTTTATACAGAATGTTTTCAATAAAGAAGAAAGAGATAAAAGAGCATATAGAGGAGCTATTAGAGAAGGGGATTGTTAGACTCAGTGTGTTTCATCTTAGCTAACCCTAGTTCTCTTTGTGAAAAGAAAGACATGAGTTTAGATTGATCTCCAATCAGGCTATCATTAGCTCCTAGTTAGAGCTGATGACATTTTTAAGATGGCTTTCCGTATAAGATAAGAACAATATGAGTTTATAAGAATGCCATTTGGTTTTATGAAAGCCCCTGCAGTTTTCATGAACTATATGAATAATGTATTTTGGAAATATTTGGACCAGTTTGTCGTAGCCTTATAAATGATGCCATAGTGCACTCTAGATCTTTAAAGGAATATATAAAAAGGGCATCTGAGAATTTTATTAATTATTTTGAAAGAAAATTCTTTGTATGCTAAGCTCAGTAAAGTTCTAGTTATTAAAGGTGAAATTCCTAGGATAGGTGATCACTTAGGAAGGGGTCGCAGTGGACTACGCCGAGTAAAGGTGGTACTGAGATAAGATCTGCCTAGGACAATAACCAAAGTCATGAGCTTTCTGGGCCTCGCAAATTATTATAGATGTTTTATGCAAAACTTCTCTTGAATTGCCTTTCTGCCGACTAAGCTCACTAGAAAGAACTAGTCTTTTTCCGTGAAATGATAAGAATGTCTATACACAAAATCTAGAGCTAGTAGCGATAGTTTATACTTTAAAGATAAGGAGGCACTAGTTATATGGAGCAGCTATCAAGTTGTACTATGATCATAAGGGGCTCAAGTATTTACAAGATCGGAAAGAGCTGAACTTGAGATAGTGACATTGGACAGAACTACTCAAGGACAACGACTATAGAATAAGTATTAGCCGAGCCAAGTAAATGTAATTGCCGATGTCTTAAAATAGAGAGATAACGCAGGTGGCTATGATGATGATAAAAGAGAAAAAGTTGATATAGAACCTCAGAAATTGGGAAATATTGAGTTAGTTACAGTTAGAAAGATGTGAAAAACTCAGATCCTCAGTAATATAGGTGATGAGATCAAAGAAGCTCCGAAAGAGGATCAGCTTACTCCAAGTATAGAGACTCAGATGAGTTGAGGAGAAGCTAAAGAAATCAACGAAACCTCTGAGGAAATAATCATATTCGAAAATAGATGTTATATTCCTCCAAAGCCTGCTGTGGGAAGAGGATGCTAAATGAAACTGAGTTTTACCTCCAGAAATGAGATAGAGGAGACGATCATGGAAAGAATCTCTGATAGTCCAGTAACATTCGAGGTTATTAGACACCCAAAGCTATTAGTGAGTTAGGTTATAATCTTGTGCTAGACAAAATACATGTTATCAGAGATAAAGTTATATACATTAGAATCACCTCAAAAGTTCAAAAGAATTACAAAACAATAAGATAGGATATGTATAGTAATGAAATCCTGTCTAGTGATTTTGATGCTAGAGGTAAATACAGCTATACAATAAGAATAGTTGAAGTACAGTTATAATACAAAAGTGTTGTTTTGGGCTATAAATTATGATAGTAAAGTATGAGAATGAGTTGGGTAGATGTTGAATAAGTTGTGGTTCATTTTCTAGAGAAATTAGAAAATAGATAATACCGAAAGTACTAGAGCTACTGAAAGGCTTTATGATTATTACGAGTAAGCCAGATAGACTGTGATAGACACAATAGTCACAGCAGCAGCATCAGTTCCAGTAACCACAATAGCCTTCCCAACTTAAGGCAGCCCAAGTATAATAGCAATAAAGGCATAGTGTTAGAAAAGGATTTGACCAAGAGGGGGGGTGAATTGGTCTAATGAAAAAAAATCAGGTACTTTAAAGTTCAAAAATTAAAAGAACTAAGTCATCGAGAGAAGAAGAAATATGAACACAGAGATTTATACTGGTTCGGTTTCCTTGACCTACATCTAGTCCTCAGAGTACTTCTGAGATTTCCAAATTCACTATCAACAAAAGAATGAGGCTTCTCAAGCCTTTACAACTTGGGAATTCACTCCCCTTTCTCTTCTCACTAAAACAGAGTCACTCACTCTCTGTTTCTATCACACTTACAACCTAGTTTACTCAAGGTCCTGTCCTTGAGTTTCTCACAAGTTTTCAAAGTATTTGTGCCTCAGACATCTCTGTCAAAAGAGTATATGGCTAATAATGAAGCTTAGAAAGAATTAAAGAAAGAATATAGCAAATGTAGTAAATGCAGCTTTGAATGCTCAGGATATTCGTCGTTATCTTCTCTGTATTGAATCTGGACCTTTTATAATCAATGCCTTCTTCTTGATTATACCCTTTTGCAACCAATCTTGCTTTGTTTCTGATAATGATTCCTGATTCATCAAGTTTGTTCCTAAATACCCATTTTGAACCAATAACTGGATGATCCTTGGGTTTAGGAACTAAATCCCAAACTTGATTCCTTTCAAATTGATTTAGTTCTTCTTCCATTGCTATTATCCAATCATTGTCAGGCAAAGCTTCCTCAACATTCTTATGCTCTATTTGAGAAATGAAAGCTGAAAATTGAGCCTCGTTGATAAATCTTTTTCTGGTTGTACACCTTCACTCACCTCTCCAGTCACTTGGTTGATGGGGTGATTATGGATGTACTTCCAGGCTCTTGGTTGAGGAGATTGAGGATGTTCATCTGATTGTACAGTTTCAAATTCTTGTGTTGGTTAACTATCAGTTGAACTATCCTTATTTTGATTTTCAAAACCTTTTGAAATGATAATTTCTTCATCAGCATCAGATTTTGCAGGAGGATTAGTTTCAACAAAGACTATATGCACAAATTCTTCCACTACATAAGTTCTTTTACTAAAGACCCTATAAGCTTTACTCCTATTTGAATAACCAAGAAATAAACCTTCATTAGACTTAGGGTTAAATATACCAAGGTTATCATTACCATTATTATGAATAAAACATTTATTACCAAATATATGAAGGTGTGATAGATTAGGTTTCCTTCCCTTGAATAACTCATATGGTGTCTTCCAAGTGATGGTCTTACATATGCTCTATTTGAGATATAGCATGATGTGCTTAGAGAATTTGCCCAGAAAACTTATGATACTTGCTTTTCTGTTATCATAGCTCGAGCTAAGTCAGTAAGTACTCTATTCTTTCTCTCCACTACTCCATTTTGCTGTGGAGTTCTTGGTGCTGAGAAGTTGTGATCAATTCCTTCACTTTCACAGTAAGATGCAAATTCTCCATTTTCAAATTCTCCTCTATGATCTGTTCTGATGGAAACAATAGACATACTTTTCTCATTTTGGACCTTTTTGGTAAAAATAGAGAATAATTCAAAAGTTTCACTTTTAGAGGCTAAGAATATGATCAAAGTGAACCTGGAAAAATCATCTACAATCACAAGAGTATATAAATTTCCTCCTAAACTTTTCACCCTAGCTGGACCCATCAAATCCATGTGAAGTAGTTCAAGGGGCCTTTTGGATGAAAGCTCAGATTTTGATTTAAAAGATGATTTGGTTTCCTTTCCCAACTGACAAGCATCACATAGCAAGTCATTTTTTAATTTGAGTTTTGGAAGCCCTTGAACTTATTCATTTTTGATTAATTTGTCAAGTTGATGCATGTTTATATGAGCCAATCGTTTATACCACAATTGAGTTTCATCAGCTTGACTAATTAAGCATGAATTTGAATAATTCTTTTCTAATTCAATAGTGTAGCAGTTACCATCTCTATGGGCTCTGAGTTGAATGTTCAGCTTCTCTTTATCAATGGAAAAATCCTTCTTGTTGATTATGAAACATTCTTCAGAGTCAAATATCACCCAATTGCCTCTATCTGTTCTTTAACTAACACTGAGAAGATTATGACAGAGAACTTCCACATGATCTACATCTTTTACAGAAGATCCATTTGAATTAGCAATTTCTCCAACTCCTATGAACTTTCCTGACTGATTTCCTCCAAAACTTACTTTGCCTCCATCTTTGGCTTTCAGGCTAATGAATCTGCTCTTATCCCCTGTCATGTATCTTGAGCATCCATTATCAATATACCATTTGTTTGCTTTGGATGCTTTAAGACATACCTGTAAGAAAATCATTTTTACCCAAGTTTTGTTGGGTCCTCTATGGTTAGTGTTTAGTGCCTTTGGAACATAAGTTCCTTTTGGTACCCATTTATAAGTCCTAATGCTTTGTTTTTCTTGAAGTAGCAATTTCTAGTTCGATGACCTTTTCTATTATTACAGTAGCTGCAAAATGCAAAGGGTTCTCAGGAATGAACTGCCTTTTGAAAGAAATTCAAATAGATCTTGTTGCCATGCTTTTTCTTTCCTTTATATAAATCATTTTGAGGAGTGTATCCTATACCACTTCTATCATTTATAACTTTCTGATTTTTCAAAATGATTTGAAGCATCTCGCTGCCTTGAGTAAATTTCTGAAGAGTTTTCGATAACTTCTCATTTTCATTTTTCAAATCAGTGCATTTTGAAGAAGTATTTATGGCAATAGATTTTTCAGCTGGTTTTTCAAGTTCTTTAACTCTTTTTCTCAGAAAAGATAATCCTTTAGCAAAATTAAGTAATTCAATATGCATTTCATCATATTCCTGACGTAATTTATCATAGTTAGGTTCAGCAAATACCTTTTCAGTGTCAGTTTCCTCTTCCTGAGCCACAAAACAAAGATTGGCTTCTTCTTCTGCATCACTTTCTTCTTCTCCTGAACTATCACCCCAGATGCCTGAGACATATGCCTTCTTCTTTTTAAAGAATTTAGGCTTTTTCTTTTCTTTTTCTTTGTACTGAGCTACTAGCTGAGGGCAGTCAAGTCTCGCATGGCCTAGTTTGTTGCATTCATAACATATAATTCTCCTTGATGTTCCTTTTGTGGCCTTTGGGAGTTTTGATCCTTTCTGTACATTCATCTAAATTTTCTGACGACCATTACCAGTTCTTTATCTTCCACATCTTCTTCCTCATCCTCTTATTCAGGTTCTTTTTCTTTCTCCTTGATAGTTTTGAGAGCCAGCCCCTTTTTCTTTTTGTCACCAATGTTTGACAACTCCTTCTTGAACTTTTATTTACTCCCGTACTCAGCAAGGCTTCCAAAGAGGGTTGCAACAGAGGTCATTGATTCACCACAGGATTCTTCTATGGCTGTGACCTTGGCTTCCCATTTGCTGGACACAACATTTGAAATTTTTCTTACTTGAGAGCGTTGATCATATGTTTTGCCAAGGGCTGCTAGTTTGTTGATGAGATGAGTGTGACGCATTTGAAATTCTGCAATAGTTTCTTCCTCTCTCATTCTAATAAAATCATATTCAGTAGTGAGCATGTTGACTCTACTCTCTTTTATAGCCTCTGTGCCTTTGTAAGCTATCTCCAGAGCATCCTACATGTGATTTGCTGAAGGTAGAGTGCGGACTTTTAAAGAAATCATCTCCATTCAGAGCTGCCTGTAACATTAGTACTACCTTTCTGTTGAGATGAACTCTCCATAGATCTTCACTATCAAACTCAGGATGAGTTTTAGGGGTTAGTCCATCTTCCACCTTCATAGGCACATAGTTTACCTACTCAAATACGTCCCATAAATCAATATCAGCGGCTAAAATAAAGTTTTGAAATTTAATTTTCCAAAAAGAAAATTTTTGGCTATTAAGTGTTGGAGGCCTGGTGATGGAAGCTTCGTGAGTAAGAATGTGCTCGCCAAATCCTGCCATGGATCTCTCTTGAGACTGTTAAGTTCTTTGCACAAGAGACCTACTCTGATACCAAATGTTAGAAAAGGATTTAACCAAGAGGGGGTGAATTGGTCTAATGAAATAAAATCAGGTACTTTTAAAGTTCACAAAATTAAAAGAGCTAAGTCACTGAGAGAAGAAGAAATATGAACACAGAGATTTATACTGGTTCGGTCTCCTTGACCTACGTCCAGTCTTCAGAGCACTTCTGAGATTTTCAAATTCACTATCAACAAAAGAATGAGGCTTCTCAAGCCTTTACAACTTGGGAATTCACTCCCCCTTTCTCTTCTCACTAAAACAGGGTCACTCACTCTCTGTTTCTATCACACTTATAGCCCAGTTTACTCAAGGTCCCATCCTTGAGTTTCTCACAAGTTTTGAAAGTATTTTTCCTTAGATATCTCTCTCAAAAGAGTATATGGTTAATATTGAAGCTTCGAAAGAATTAAAGAAAGAATACAACGAATGTAGTAAATGAAGCTTTGAATGCTCAGGATATTTGTCGTTATCTTTTCTGTATTGAATGCTAGTCCTTTTATAGTTGAGAGACTCTTAAATGTCCGTTAGACTCCATTTACTATCCGTTACTCTCACCATCGACCATTTAGCTTCTTCATTAATGGCATTAAATGCTTCTGAGTCAGACGAGGTTGAAAGTTGTAGAAGAACGTTAAAGACTCCGAGTCTCAGATCATGCCTATTTTTCTTTCCTCATTTAATGTTTCAAGCTTCTGCATTTATGAGAGCAGTTAGAATTCAAAAGTTTCATTATACAAATAAGGAAAGTAGATGTATAGCGTAGTTGAAATATGTTAAAGACAAAGCTGTCACAGAGACAGAGAGAGACAGTGCTCGAGCATAGGATTTTAATGCTCGAGTGTTGCTCAGAATATTTTAAAGAAAAGTTCAGTGCTTTGATGTAATGCTCGAGTATTATATGAAAGTGTTTTGAAAAGAGTTAAATACTCGAGTATTAAATATGTGTGCTTGAGTGCTGATAATGCTTCCTAAGAATACTCGAATATTCTGTGCAAGTGTTGGAAAATATAAATTTTGGAAATTCACATTACTCGAGTGCTAGATCTTCGTGCTCGAGTATTAGTGTGACACTCCTTAACTTACCCATTAGCTTCATTACTTAGAATCAAAAGGAAGCCTCATTATGATCAAAGGGTCCAAAAGTTTCAATTTGAAAACTTTCAAGTTTGTGAAAGTTACTATTCACTGGTTTTAGGACCAACTTTGAAAATTCATAACTAATTGAAGAAAAAT